>PVJS01004341.1:0-69647 GCA_004027185.1 Glis glis
AAAAAAAAAAAAAAATTGTGAGCAGTCAATACCTTCTGGGATCTTTATAGAACTCCTAGAACCTCCTAAAGAAGAGTAGATGGGGCCTGTTAGATTGGCGCCTTTCCAAACTCAAGACCCTCTGAGCTAACCAGGGATAATCAGGAGCTGAACAGCCCAAGAGGGTCATTGACCTCCCTCACACCACTCAGCTCTGACTTGGTCAATAGGACCAAGAAAGAATTCTTACTTCAGCCCTCTATTCTGCAACTGACTGGCCAACACCAAATTGTTGAAGCCCATGCCCAAAAGGAGTCAAGTAGGCCTACCAAGAAGTGTTCTGTTATGCTACCTCACTTTCCCTTTAGGTCAGCTTTTCAGGAGTCCAGCACTGAAGGGGTGGGAAGAAGGAAGTTTTCCTGCAGACCAGAAGGTGTATTATGATGGTGTGATATAAAGAAACATTCATCGAGACAGAAAAACAAGGGAACAATCACAGTGGGTGAAAAACTTTGGAAGTCAATGGCCTTGGAGGATTACTGGCTTGGAAAATTGTATGAGAAATTGGGAAGTCCCCAACTCCCCAAAGGGTTTTAAAGGTTTAATTCGTCTATAGAAGACAGGCAAAGTGCTCTCCCTATAGCCATACAGGCTCTCCTGTTGCCTGTGCTGAGAAAAGTCACCCAAATGTGTTATTAATCGGAAAGAAATCTAAGAACATCTACAAAGTTAAGGCTTTCCCTAACAGAAAATTCCTAGTATTGGTATCTCCCATGTACATACAATATCTATAGTCTGTATTAAATCATCTGACCCCCTAACATCCTGGTGAGGTAGAAGAGAAAACAGAGGTTCACAGACTTAGCAAAGTTAATGGGTTGTAGAGAATTTTAAAACTGGTCTTATGACCTCAACTCTACATAACAGAACACAGGGCTGTTGACACGTCAGTGTATCTAGGCATACAGCAAATGAACACTTAGTAAAAGTTGGCTGATGAATGAAAAGTAAAAACTGAATTTCCTTAAAATTTCTTAAAGGACAACATTTCCAAATTTAGTTATGAGATCATAAATCCTATGGAAATGGACCAAAGTATCTTTGCCTGATTAATATGATTTAGAAACAGCAGAAAGCATTTCCTTTAGTCTGGGTTTCCTTATACAAATCATTATATAGAGGGACTTGGAGAACACCCATCTCTGTTTCTCCCGGCTTCTTACAGCAGTGTACAGACATCCCGGCCCAGGTGTTTAACATTAGGCAAAACAGCCTCCTCTGGGGAAATATATTGTCCACACACGACTTGGGTCATCTACAGACAGAGAGCCAGCCAAGCAGAGAGGTGCTGGTCGGGTTGGCCTCTGCCAAGCCTGTGCTCACTTCGCTGTCCTGGCATGGGAATTTCCAGAGAAGAAGATGCTACAAAGAAGGCCAAAGTGATCCAGCAGAGGCAACTGGTTAGAAGGAAATGAGAGAGAAAGCTGTCTGTCTATGGACCATTGTCACCCTTCCAGTTCTAAGCCTCTTTCCCGGTTTCTGGGGGGGATAAATCACTTAAAAGATCTCAGGCTGGGTGTGGTGGCACACACCTGAAATCCCAGTACTTGGGAGGCTGAGACAGGAGGATTGCAGGTTCGAGGCCAGCCTCAGAAACTTAGTGAGACCCTGTTTCAAAAACAAAATAAAATTGGGTTGGGGTTATATCTCAGGGGTAGAATGCCCGTTGGTTCAATTCCCAGTGCCAAAAACAAACAAACAAAAACCCCTCAGACACTGGATGTTCGAACTGAAAGAAACCTAGGGTTGTTAATAATAATAACCAACACCTTCATGTCCCTGGCATAATCTAAACACTTTACCAGTATTAAGTCACTCAATCCCCCGCAGATGCTCTGTCTCCCTCTTCAGTAAACCTATCTTGTACAATCCCAGGTACCATTTTCACATTATCTTTGGAAGAGCCAAGTGAATGTCCTCCCTCTACCCAGCTGTGCCACTCTGTGACTTTACCTGGTGGAAGAGAATCCACATATCCAACATCCTCATTTTACTGATAGAGAAACTAATGTTTGTATCTCATTGCAGAGCAAGTTATAGACAGAGCTGATTCTAGGACCTTGACTCCTTAGTTCTGGGCCTGGCACATGTGTGATCCGACATGTGTCACATCTGTGGAGCTGTGACTATCTCAGCATCTCTTCCTTAAGGGAGCTCACCATTACCAGGGGGCATGCTGACAACTGGTGTGCATATACCAGGACGTCACCTAGCTTCAGGTTCTGAGCGCTATTCCATCATCCTCTTGGTTATTCTTGGTGTCCCCTTCCTCAAGTCCTTCCTCCAGCAGGTCACCACACTTTTCATCTTAGCAAGTTTCTCTGCTTCAGTCCCTCAGCCAGATAGTAGAGATAATAACTGATTTATCCCTGGGGTTGTTATAAGAATTACATGAGTTAACATTTCCAAAGCAAGTAAAATGGTGCATGGCACACAGTGAAGCCCACTATTTAAGTATTTCATAAACAGCCTCCTAGCTTTGCTTTCTTCCTACCATGTCAAAATACTCTTGCTAAAACACAAGTCTGCTTACCCCCTGCCAGGCTTCACTTTGCCGGTTGTAGTTCCCAAACCATTAGTTTGCACAAGAATCCCCTGGGGTGCTTACAAAAAATGCAAATTGACAGGCACTCCCTGGATTCCGGTTGGGGAGGTCTGGGGTGGAGCTCAGGAATCTATATTTTTAACTTGTACCCATAAGGGTTTCTGATGTAGGTGGTCTGACACTACCCTTTGAGAAAGAGATGCCCCCTGGACAAAGTCCACTTTTAGCCTAGCATTCAGTGAAGCTGGGCATCTGGCCTTTGTCCACCATTCCAGCCTCATTGCTCAAAGCCCTATGCCCTAATCCTGCAGGGCCCAGACCGGCACCAAAAAAAATAAAAAGCCACATTAAAGTCAAGCCCACTCGCATTTCTCCTTAGGACTGCCGTGTTATATGAGATTAGAAAGAAATAGCTGAGTTGATGCCCAGCAAAGTCGCTATGGCCATGCCTGAGAGTCACCATGGGAACCACATCTCTGTGACTTAGCCCGAAGGGAGCGCAAGTGCTGAGAGAGACAAAACGCTCCGTGGCTCTGAGTTCCTGTTCTCATTCTGAATCTCCCTTAGAGACCAGATCCCTTGTTCCCTTCTCTTAAAGTAACTCAAGGGATTGTCAGTTCTATATTTGGGGGAAGGAAGTGGAGAAGGGGCAGAACAGAAAGGAAAGTAGGCTTCAAGCCAATGGGAAGACACACTGGCTGAGAGAAATGGGGACTTTTAAGGTCTAGGAATACCCCTGCCCCAAACTGCTGTCATCAAGAGAAAAAAAATAGTTTTTTTATGTTATGACAGAACAACTTCAACTGACTCCATGTTAGATGCCCTAAAAACTAAGTCTTGACACACATGTGGTCCAGGCCAAGAACTCTCATTCCTTTCCCCATCTATGAAATTCAAGCACTTTCATTTTATTTTATTTTATGTGTGTGTGTGTGTGTGTGTGTGTGTGTGTGTGTGTGTGTGTGTTACTGGGGATTGAACCCAGGGACATTTTACCTCTGAGCTATACCCCCAGCCCTATTTTATTTTTTATTTGGAAACAGGGTCTCAGTAAGTTGCTGAAGCTGGCTTCAAACCTGCAATAATCCTGTCTCAGCCTCCCAAGTACTGGGATTACAGGCGTGTGCCACCACGCCTGGCTTCAAGCACTTTTAAAAGGTGTCTAGAAAGCCGGGCATGGTGGCGCACGCTTGTAATCCCAGTACTTTGGGAGGCGGAGACCGGAGGATCCGGGTTCGCGGCCAGCCTCAGCTCTCTCTCTCTCCCTGTCTCTCTCTCTCTCTCTCTCTTCTCTCCTTAGTGAGGCCTCTGCAACTTCGTGAGACCCGGTTTCAAAATAAAGTATAAAAAATAGGGCCGGGGGTGTAGCGCGGAGGTAGAACGCCCCTGCATTCAATCCCCGGTACCGCAAAAAAAAAAAAAAAAAAAAATCTATAAAAAGGTGTCTAGAGTCAGAAAGAAAAAAAAAGTCCTTGTTAAGTTTCACTGAGGGACTTTCCCTTTTTGATGAATTTCAGATCAAAACCATTGGTGTTTCTGTATCTAAAGTTGACTCCCAGCCTCTGCACTTACTGGGTTGAAAAACATCCCCCCACACCCTTGTGTGTCCAAAATCTGTGACTGTGGCCTCAATAAGTTGAAATGTGGTCATACTGTTATAGGGTGATAATCTCTCCTAGAAATAAATTGTTAGAGGGCAGCTATCTCTTCCTTGATTCTTGTTTTTCAGAGAGAAAGATCTCAAACAGAAAGCACAAATAGGAGAGTATAAGAGGTTTATTTAGGGAAGCAATTACAGTTTAAGAGAAGACCATGATAAAGGGGTTATATCCCAGAGAAAGGGTTGGGTTATGTTCTAGAGAAAGGGTCTGAAAAGAGTTACTTCCCAGAGTAGAAAATGGAATAGAACACAGGGATACATTCTGGAGAAAAGGTCTGGACCGGGCCACTTTCTGGAGTGGAAAAATGTCGAGTCTCCCATGGGGCCAGCTTTATTTAGTCTGGAAACCTTTCCCCCTCATGTATATGCATGTAGGGTGGTCACAATCCCTTTTACCTCACCTTAGTGTGGCTGCCTCTGTGCTGTTCTCCCATGTTGGAAGCTTTTCCCATTGGTGCAGAAGTGAAACCCTCAGGAGGTTGTGCATGCAGTCAAGTTTAGCCTCCTGAAATCCCTGCAGTTCTCTAACGGGAGCTAGGTGGGGAGTCCATTTCCATTCCTGATGGCCCGCTTAACTTCTCCCCTGAGGTGCATCCCAATTTTGCCCTGACCTGCTCATTTCTACCCAACTACCTAACAGTACTGGAGTAGAGTGGGCCCTTAACCCAGTGGCTGGTGTCCTTACAGAGGATGAGAAGCACACAGAAAGGGGAATGACCTGTGAAGTCACAGGCATACAAGGAAGAGCCGTGTTGACAACAGAGCAGCGATGGAGGACACAGGGAAAGCAGAGGACCTCCAGAAGCTATGCAGAGGAGGGAAAGGCTCTTCCCTGGAGCTTCAGAGAGGATGTGGCCCTCCTGGTGATCTGTTTCCAACTTTGGCCCCCAGAACCACAAGAGCATAAATGTGGGTTGTTTTGAGCCTCCTCATTTGCTATGGCACTTTTAGGAAACCAATACACTGCCTAACGGACCCCTTTCTTGATGACAGAAAATTCATACCCTGCAGGCTCTTGGACTGACCATTGGAATGGTCAGTTAGACATGAAAACACCCCTAAAAGAACTTGGATATGAAAAAGTATAAAAAGTGGCTTTGCTAATGAATGGGGTATTTCCTTAAGCAGAAGCAGCCTGGGCTTGAGTTACAGTCCTCTGCTGGAACCCATCATTTGATAAGAGCCTTCCAACTTCCTTTAGGGGACCCCTTTCCCCCAATAGTTTGCAGTTTGGGTAGGGCTGTCAAATTCCATGACATCCCCTAACCCAGGAGTTGCCACGTGACCCAAGTACTGCCACTTGGACTCCCTTCTGGGGTCTGTCCTGAGCACAAGGATGCCAGAAGGAAGAGCTGTACCTCATCCATCAGTCTGCTAAGCCTCATGTCCACCATGACCTGCTGCCTGGGTGCGAGAAGTTAACTGAGACTGGTTCCACTACTCATCCTCCACCCTGAGTTGGCCAGCAGCAGTTTTTATTGCCTGCAACCAAAAACTGTAGTGGAAACACCTGCCTGAACCCACCCCACCCTAACCCTTCCATCCTCAAAGGGAGAGAGAGGACAAGGGGGTGCCCGGGAATGTCTGACAAACTCTCACAGTTGCCCCCACACATACACACATAGCTGCATCCAATACAAAGGTGCTGCTAAAAATATAGCCATCGTGCTTTTCAATGGCTTTGTATGCAGGTCTTTAATACATTTATTTCAGAAATCAAAACAGTGCTAGATAAAAGTTCTCTCATCTAAACAACTTTCATTAAGTATTTCTACCAGATACAACACATGATACATAACTTGCTGTGTTTCCCTTCTGTCCCTATGTGGTTTTTGTTTTAAAGCTACTACTCTATTATAGTGACTCTATAATAGTGACTCTGTTAGTTTACCACTTAAGGCATACTTTCCTCTTCCTTTTGCATTATTGCTGATCTTTGTTTTCTATTTCAAACATTTTGTATAAGGCCCCTAACATTACTTGAAAATAGGTGAGATATAGATTATAAATAAATAGAGAAAGCACATGATCTCCATGTATCTTATCATGTAAGATCCATACGTGACCTAAATTTAGCTTCCAGAAGCATTTGATTTATTCCATGGACATAGTTAAATTGGGGAAGGGAAGACATTTCTCACCAAATAAAAGACACCCCAAACCCTCTTTCTGGTTGCTGCTGACATCATGTTATCCCCAAACTCCAACACCATTACCTTCAAACACCTGCCTTAGAACCCTGAAATACAGCCTGTCAAGTGTTCAGCAGCAGTCACAAAATAAACCAGACAAATTCCTGAGCCAACAGTCAGAGGTCCCAGGGGCAGAAAGGCATGCCACACCCTGGCCTCTCACCAGAAACCTGTGAAAAGTACAGGTCACACTGGTCTTTCTTTGTTCCTTTTTCATATTTTTTAACTGAATCAATGTGTTCACCTGCAAGAGCTGGCCCATCAGGAAGGTATTTCCTTGGGCGACCATTTGGCCCGGGGAAAAACGATCTTTGTTTTCCAATCCCTTCTCCTGTCCCCAGGGCCCGAAAATAACACCAACACCAACTTCTCTCAAATCTGAGGAGCCATTGTACCAACTTGAGTAAGTCAGTTACTCTTTCTTTGCCTTGGGGAGGAGGAAAAATAAAACACAAAACACAGACTCGTAGCATAAACCAGACCTTGGGACTGAAAAGATGAATATTTTCCGTGGTCAGATGAAAGATGGTATGTAAATCCAAAACAGTTCAGTGTGCATTATTAAATTTCTATTACAGCCAAATTAGTTATAGAGTGACATTTTGACTATTTCCTCTATGTAATTCTCATAACTCCACCTGCCTGACATTTCCTTCCTCTCTTGGGTGCATATAGAACAGGTCCCACTTTGTGGGAGAAAGGCCACCCTGCAGAATTTCAAGAGTGCATTCCAGAGAAGCCTGCTGCTAGGCACACGCAGGAAATCCCAAAGGCTCACAGATAGCAAGAGGTTAACCGCCCTCAGGACTGGATCATTCAAGAAGGACCCCAGGAGGAACAGAGAAAATTCCTCATCAAAAAAGCAAAAGAATTCCAAATCCTTTCACCTCCTTGTAGCCCTCGGGGACAAAAACTCATTGAATAACCAAATAGACACGTCCTTCCTGATCTGAGTGGGCACTCAGAGAAAAATCACAAAGATTAAAAGCTTAGCACCATTGTCCCGAAGAAATGCAGACTGCAGCGAGCGTACTGGGGAAGGGCAAACAGGATGCCAAGAACGGAGATTTATAAAAAGGAAAAGAGAGAAAAAGAAACAGGCAGTGACCTCTAGCAAACATAACCTTTACAGCACCAAGGCCGGTGACAGGCAGAATGTTTATGAGGCGCCCATCCCACCCCCACCCCTGCTAGTTCCTGGGGCCACAGCCAGAGGCTCACATGGCATCACGCTGGCGATGCAGCAGACTCCAGCACCTGCCTCACTGTGAGCTCACCAACTCAAGCCCAGGTGTCACTCTGATGCAAATTCTTCCCAAAGTCCCTGAGGATCATGTTATAATAGATCATGGAGAGGAGGGACCTTGCCTCCTAATCAGGTACTGTGACGTCATAAAAGAGCAATGTTAGGGCTGGGGTGTAGCTCAGTAGCTTGCACAAGGTCCTGGGTTTGATTCCCAGCCCCACAAAAACAAACAAATATTTAAAAGAAAAAAAACAGTGTGGTGTTAGTGTCCAGTCTTGAAGCACAGTCATTGGGGACCTTGCTGTGTGAAGCCAGGGCTTCTCATTTCCTCCTAACGTGCCCCAAACAACAGAGGAAAATGAAATCCTCCTCCCAGAGGCCTGCCAGCTAGATCCTGAGTATTCTATACACTCATCCCAACTTTCCCTAAAGCCTATGTTGAACTTAAAATTTCATGCAGAATTTGAATTCTCCTACTCCACAATATATCTTTTACTACGGAAATATCCAAATTACTTACCACTAAGTAAAACTATATCCCATAGAGATATACCAAGTGTATCCTGTGGTTTCATGTACTTCTCTGGATCACTATCTGCTGTAGTTTGGATCTTGAATGCCCCCCAAAGGCCCATGTGTTAAAGACTTATTCCCCAGAGTGGTGGTGTTGAAAGGTGGTGGAACCTTTAAGAGGTGGGGCCTAGAGGGAGGTCTTCAGGTCATTGGAGGTGTGCCCCTGAAGAGGAGAGTGGGACCCTGTTTTGAGGGAGGAGGTCCTGGGGATTGAACCCACAGGTGTTCTACCTCCAAGCTACACCCTCGGCCCTTTTTATTTTTTAGTTTAAACAGAATCTAAGTTGCTGAGGGTCTTGCTAAGTTGTTGAAGCTGGCCTTGAACCTACCACCCTCCTGTCTCAGCCTCCCAAATACTGAGATTACAGGAGTGCACCATCATACCCAGCAGAGGTGAGCAATTTTTCTGCCATATGCTCCCACGAGATGTACCACCACAGGCCCAAAGCAATGGAGCCAATGGATCATGGACAGAAACTTCTAAAAGTGTGAGCCCAAACAAAACTTTTGTCTTTATAAGTTGATTACCTCAGCTGTCTGTAACAGTTATGAAAAACTGACTAATACACTACCCCCAAAGATGACCATTACCCCAGTTTGAGGAGAATGGTCTTAAATAATTGCTTCTCTTGAAGAAGCAAAGATTTGGCAATCAGTCTGTAAGACATGTTTGGGCAGCTGCCCTACTTTATTTTCACTTGTCATCAAGAATGATTTGTAACAGGTGAGCAACATTCCTATCACTTGGTGCAAAAGTTGAAGCTTCCTCCGTGGTGCTGTCCTGGCTCTTTCCTCATCTTCCTTTCTGGGGAAGCTGGGGAGACATAACCTGCGAAGCCCTACATGATCAGGTTCTCCTCAGATCTCCCTCCTCATCTCGTGCTGCTATCTTCCTCTTGACCCCTGGGTTCCAGCTCCAGTTCGAATGGCCCCTCATCCTAGAAGTAGTGTCTGTCTTGCTGCCAAACAAATCCTCCTACTTCAGTAAGAAGTAACAGTTCCACTTTTGGTCCGTGTGAGTCTGAAGCTCTTCTCTAGCAACTTGTCGAGGTGCACAGCTCATCTAGGACTCACTTTTTCAGGGACTTTCCTGCCACCATCCTTCCTCCTGTCACTCTTACTCTACCGGGTACTATGCTTGGCCTCCCCAAGATCAGTTCCACCCTTCCTTCCCCTACTTTACAGTAGCCATGCCAGTCTCATACATTGATCCCACCCCAGCTCCAAGACCAATCAGGGTCACCGGGTTCCTCTTCCCACAGTTCAGCAGTGGGCACATGACTTCAGATCGCCCAATCAGAGGGAAGCCCAGGACTTTTGTTTAATGGTCATTTTCTTTCTCTGCTGGTGGATAGGAAAGCAGGTATCCTGGGGGTTCTAAGCAGACACTGGGTAACCAGAACAGGACCCTAATTTAGGATGAAGCTCACACACAGAAGACTGAGCAGTGAAAGCAAAAAAAACTGGGTCCTCGATTGCATCCTTGAGCCACTGAATTAAAGCAATGTCAAGCCTACCTTCTTTTTTTTTTTTTTTTTTTTTGCAGTACCGGGGATTGAACCCAGAGGCATTCTACCTCTTAGCTACACCCCCGGCCCTAGTTTTTATCCTTTATTTTGAAACCGGGTCTCACGAAGTTGCAGAGGGCCTCACTAAGTAGCTGAGGCTGGCTGCAAACCCAGATCCTCAGGTCTCCGCCTCCCAAGTACTGGGATTACAAGCGTGCGCCACCACGCCCGGCAAGGCCTACCTTCTAAATTGTTTATTTCCAAGAGCCAAGACACACCTCATTATCTAAGGCAGTTTTAGTTAGGCTACAGTAATAGATGTTTCCTATCCTCATGGAGCTTACAGTCCAGTCAGGGGAGAGAAAAGTATATAATATAATGAATACTAAACTGGAGGACTATAGGGGCCTGGGAGGCATATGCTATGGTTTGAATATGTTTGTTCCCACCAAAATTTATGTTGTGGCTCATTCCCCAAGGTAACAGTGTTGAGAGGCAGTGGAATCTTTAAAAGACTTTGGGGTCATAAGAGATCTGCCCCCATGAAGGAATTAATGTCCCCTCTCAGAAGTGAGTTCTTTCTCTCAAGAGACTGGAGGAGTTACCATGACAGCTGGTTGTTATAAAGCGAGGCAGCCCCTTGTGTTTTATTTCTTTTCACATGCGCCATTTTTCTTGCATTTTCTGCCATGAGTTGACTGTAGCACAAAACCCTCACCCAGTGTGGCTGCATGATCTTGGCTTTCCTCGCCTCCAGAACCATGAGGTAAAAATAAATCTCTTTCCTTTATAAGTTACTCAGTCTCAAATATTTTGTTATAGCAACAGAAAGTGTATGAAGATAGTCACCAAGTCCAAACTTAAAATCCAACCTTGGAAGAACTGGCCAAAATTTGATAGGTGGTTAAAACTCAGGCATGTAATGTGAGAGAAAGAAGAAAAAGAAGAGGGGAGGACACAGATTTCCACACAGAAAGAACAATATGTGTAAAGGCTTTGAGTAAGAGAATGAATATGGTGCATTCATGCAACTAAGAACGGTCCCATGGTTTGTCTTGTCTTTAAATAGCAGCCACTGAAAACTTGGTCACCCTGAATCCTGCCAGTCCCTATCCTTTTTAAATTAATCACAGCTTGATCGCTGGACCTTGGTGCCATCAACTGAAGGTATTCTTGCATGAGCAGTGCAAGGGGAGGCAGCATGCGCTGGCCCACTGGGAGCCACACACAGTCTCTACACTGCACCCCATATGCCCAATACTAGCCCAACACCTTCCTCAATTCATCTACTCCCAATCCTCCTTACCAGCCCAGATTTACACACTATGATATCAGGATAGAGGACTCTGAGGGTATGCAGTTATAGCCTAGCGCCATCATTCATAGATTCCATATTGGTTTCCAATGTCAATCCTCACGGTGCTTTCAAGGTCATTTCCAGACATGTGCAGACTAGTGAAGAATTTGAGTCCCTCGATGCACACATTCCCAGCTGAGGTCAAACCAGGCGACATTCTGCCTTCTTGTTTCAGCTACCATACTGAAAACAAGTGTTCTTTTCAAAGTCTATTTAGAGCCACTGCTATAATTTGGATTTGGAATTCCCCCAAAGGCTCATGTGTTAAAGGCTTGGTCCCCAGCTTGGCATATTGGCAGGTGGTGGAAACTGTAAGATGTAGGGCCTATCAGATCACTGGGGGTGTGCCCTTGAAGGAGAGAGTGGGACCCCAACCCCTTCCTCTTCCTCTCTCTGCCTTCCCAGCCACCAAGAGTGAGAGATTTTTCTCCACCACATACTACCACTGTGATCTGTTGCCACAGGTCCCAAAGCAACAGAGCCAATGGACCATGCACTGAAACTTCTAAATGTGTGAGCCAAAAAAATTCTTTTCTTTTTATAAATTGATTATCTCAGGAATCTGTTATAGTAATAGGAAGCTAACACAGCCAAGTTTTGGGGGTTTTTTGGGCATTTTTATGCTTTTTGTTGATTTTGCTGTCTACAATGGCTCCAAAGTACAGGAGTAGTATGTTGTCTACTGTTTCTAAAGGCAAGAAGGCTGTGATATGCCATATGGAGCTAATAATATGTGTGTTGGATAAGTTCCATCTAGGCAGAGTTAGCTATGAGTCTGTTGTGAATGATCTAACAATAGATTTAAATAAGGTGTCTTTAAACAGAAACACACAAAACAAGATTATGTATTGATCAGTTGACAATAATGTTTTGACCAACAGCTTGAAGGAACTGGACCTAGTATTCCCCCTTAGGAGCAACAGCTCAATATTTTCTAGTTCAGTGTTTGTGGCCACTTTATAGAACGTAATTATCTTGAATAATGAGAATAGACTATATAGGTATATAGATTGCAAGGATTAGAGGCTGTCTCTCTAGCTCAAAAGTTGATTCCCATGTGAGTAATTGTAAGTGTACTGTTCTAGCAAACAGATCTCAGAATTCATAAGAATTTAAATATAGTGGATGTGTATTTCTTGTTCATGTATCAGTTTGGAGCAGGTGAATGAGTCAGCCCAGTGGCCCTCATCCACTCAATTCTGCAAGGACATAGGCTGGAAGGAAACTGTCACTACAACACACGACTTTCAATGGTGCACTGGCTATTATCATTATTTGGTTAAAAGGAAAGAGAAACGGGTAGTTGTACACCAGAGATGTTCTGATGGACCACACCTGGAATGATGCCCGTCACTCCTGCTTACCTTTCTTTCTTTCTTTTTTTTTTTTTTTTTTTTGCGGTACTGGGAATGGAACCCAGGGGCATTCTACCTCCTAGCTACACCCCCAGCCCTATTTTTTATTCTTTATTTTGAAACAAGGTCTCACTAAGTTGCAGAGGGCCTTACTAAGTAGCTGAGGCTGGCAGCGAACCCAGATCCTCCCATCTCAGCCTCCAGAGTACTGGGATAACAAGCATGTGCCACCACGCCCTGCTCTCCTGCTTACCTTTCATGGGCTCCAACTCAGTCACATGGCCATGCCTAGCTGAAAGAGAGTATGGGAAATGTAGTCTGGCTGTGTGGCCAGGAAGCGTAGATGGAGATTGCCTTGACTGTTAGCCATCTCTGCACAGCTGCTTGTTGTAAGAACTCATATGGAAGCCAGGCGTGGTGGCACACCTGTAATCCCAGTACTTGGGAGGCTGAGACAAAAGGATCTCAGGTTCAAGGCCAGCCTCAGCAGCTTGGCAAGACCCTGTTTCAAAACAAAATAAAAGGGCTGGGGATGTAGCTCAGATGTAGAATGCTCCTAGGGTTCTACTAGGAGGAGGAGAAGGAGGAGAGGAGGAGGAGAAGGAGGAGGAAGAGAAATAGGAGGAGGAGGAGGAGGATAAAGAGGAGGAAGAGGAGGAAGAACAGTAGCAGCAACAGCTTATATGGAGTCAGGTTCAGACCAAGACCTGTGACTGCCCCATGAAGATTAATAATTTCTTCCCTCCCCTTCCATTCTTCTTTAAATATTTGTTCAAAGTTTATTTGAGAGCCGGGTGTGGTGGCGCATACTTATAATCCCAGTACTTGGGAGGCTGAGACAGGAGGATCACAGATTTGAGGACAGCCTCAGCAAGTAGTGAGACTCTCATCAACCTAGTGAGACCCTGTTTCCAAATAAGAAATAAAATTGGGGCCAGGCATGGTGGCGCACGCTTGTAATCCCAGTACTTTGGGAGGCGGAGACCGGAGGATCCGGGTTCGCGGCCAGCCTCACCTTTCTCTCTCTGTCTCTGTCTCTCTCTCTCTCTCTCTCTCTCTCCCTCTCTCTACTTAGTGAGGCCCTCTGCAACTACGTGAGACCCGGTTTCAAAATAAAGTATAAAAAATAGGGCCGGGGGTGTAGCGCGGAGGTAGAACGCCCCTGGGTTCAATCCCCAGTACCACAAAAAAAAGAAAAAAAGAAAGAAAATTGGTCTGGGGATGTATCTCAGAGATAGAATGCCCCTGGGCTCAATTCCCAGTACCACACAAAAAAATTTTTTTAGGTAAAACCAAGACTTGTTAATGATAGGAGGCGAGAGAGCTGTACCTCATCCTGTGGAAGTCCTGCCCAAATGCTCATTCTGGGTCCTGAGCCACCTCCAGGTCTGATGAAGGTCCCCGGTCCCTCTCCAGGGCCATCTCAAAGTGCAGTGTGTTCCCAAGCTTCCTGTGAATCATGGCATTCGGGTACATTACATCCTGCAGGATGATGGAGGGTCCACGGCCCCCTTGAGAAGATGCCTATGGGATTCGAAACCTCCTGGGGGAACCACCCACGCCCAGAAAGCTAGAGCCCTGAGGAAGAAGACACCTGCCTCCAGACAGGCAGCGCCCAGACCCGCAGCTCCAAAGGTAAGAGTCAGCCAGGCGTGGTGGTGCATGCTTGTAATCCCAGTACTTTGGGAGGCAGAGACCGGAGGATCTGGGTTCACGGCCAGCCTCAGCTCTCTCTGTCTCTCTCTCTCTCTCTCACTCTTTCCCTGTCTCTCTCTCTCTCTCTCTCTCTCTCTACTTAGGCCCTCCGCAACTTCGTGAGACCCGGTTTCAAAATAAAATATAAAAAATAGGGCCAGGGGTGTAGTGCGGAGGTAGAACGCCCCTGGGTTCAATCCCCAGTACCGCAAAAAAAAAAAAAAAAAAGGTAAGAGTCAAGGTCACACCTGGCCGGGCAAGGCCTTGAGCCAGACCTCACGTTAGCTGCCCAAGTCCCTTCCCACACCACGAGGACAACTGTGAAGATGGGCAGGAGCCGGGACCTCATGTCCAGCCTACATCCTAAGAAGGAGGAAGCTTCTCTTTGTGTGGCCCATAGGCTACCCATGAGGCTTCCTCCCCTTATTGCCCCCACATACTCTGTCTGAAATAAAAGGAGCACAGACAGGTAACATCCTGCAGAAAGGAGCTATGGATTCTGTCTGCCCTTTCTAGCATCTCTTCTGGGTACCAAAAGAAAGTCTCCTGTAAACCAGCAGCTTCATGGAATCTAGAAGTAATACCTGAAAGAAAAAGCAAGGACAGTAATAATTTTATACGGAGTATCAGGCACCAGGGTAAACATGTGACACATGTTGCTACATGGAAGTCTCCCAGTGACCTGTAAGGTAGTAGGTATTCTAATCCCATCCCACTAATAAGGAGACTAAAGCTCCAAGGAGTTAAGTAACTTGCCCGTGTTCACACAGGCAGAAGGAGGTTGAGTCAGGACCTTCTGTCTGGCTGCAAAGCCTCCATTCTTAACCTGACACCATGGGTCACTTGTAGGTGGGGCTGAGGACTCCCAGCCTGCCTACCTTCTTGCACCTGCACGCCTCCTCCTCCACACTGGGGCCTGTTTCTTCTGTGACCTGTCACCTCTGTGCATTCACTGGACTCTGCCCTTTCAGTCCAGTACACCGTCCAGCCTTTCTCGGCAAGAATCCCATTGTGGGGCACCTACCTGTTAGGTCGTAGGTGCTCTGCCTGAACTCTCCAGAGAGAGTGTCTTTAGGGTGCTTAAGGGAGCCTCAGGTGGCAGAGCTAACATATAAATGCTCCCTGTACCTTGGTCACCTCACTTCAGGTGGCTCTTAGAACTGTGCCTGCATCTCAGGACCTGTGGTCTCCGCTCCCCTCCACCCTGGAGCTTGAAAGGTGGGGTGATCTGTCAATCACAGAAGCCCATTCTTAGCCTCGCATCAGGCCGGGGCTCTGGCCTATGCTTTCGCCTGGCGGGCTGCCATCCTGGCTGCTTGAGCAACGCGGAGGTGTAGGCTTGTTCTTCACTGAGCCCTGGGCAGGCAGGAAAGACCTGGAGCTGCTCGTCCCTGCCACCACCTCCTGCTGCTTGACCTCAGACATTACCCCCTTCTCTGAGCCCACACTTTCCCCTTTTTAGACAGTCCCTAGGTTTTGCCAGTTCTGCAACTCTCTGGAAACAAAACAAAACATTTTAAACTGAGTCCTTTAGTGGGTTTCCGTGGCAGCCTTCCTGGATGAAGTTGGTGGTGGTTTTTTGGCTCATCATCTTTGGGGACAGTCACCGTGTCTGGCCCTGATTCAATCCTTTTCCTCCTTTTTACTTTTCTTACTTTTTTTGGAAAAGAAATCCTATGGATTAGTGTGGGCAGGAACCGACGATGGTCCCTTGTAGAGGCTCGTCATTTAGGATGCGTCTTCTCTACCTTTTCCGGATTGGGGGTTTTGTACATAGGCCAAGCTTGTATCAGGGTGTCACTAAGTCATTAGAGCGCTCCCCAACCTGTTCTTTCCAAGCTGTGGGGAACTTGGCAGAGAAGGGCTAGTGGGTGCCACAACTGGTTTCCCGGGAACCCTGCATCCTGCCTGGCTTTCCAGAAGTGACTTGCCAAAAATCTCAGAGCCGGGTGGCCCTCCCAGAGTGCAGGGATATTAAGAGTGGGCCAAAGGACACAGAATCCAGTTGAGAGGCTGAAAGCGCCCAGAGAGCCAAAGAAAAAAGTGCTGGGCTTCACGCTGCTGACTCAGTCCCTAGAGGACAGTGAACACATTACCACACATCCAGGGCCTCAGTTTCCTCATCTGTAAATCAAGCAGGTTGAGCTATCTGAGGCTGAATAGATACTAAACTGATCTAGTAGCCGGGCGTGGTGGCAAACGCCTGTAATCCAAGTACTTGGGAGGCTGAGTCAGCCTCAGCAACTTGGCGAGACCCTGTTTCAACATTAAAAAATAAAAAGGGCTGGGGGTATAGCTTGGAGGTAGACTGTCCCTGGGTTCAATCCCCAGTAACCCCCCCCCAAATTGATCTAAATTCCCTTCCAACTTGGTGATTCTCGAACTACTTTACAATTTGGGGAGTCTGAAAACATCTGCTATGTCTTGTCCCATTTGCCTGGAGTACTGGGGGCTCATCAAACCCAAACTCCAGTGCAATGTGGTCTCTCCCCTCAAGCTGTTCTTCTTCATGGGCCCCTTTCCCCCGCCCGGCCTGCACCAAGGGCAGTGGAATTCTGTCTGTGCTGATTCACTGGCCTCAAAGGCAACAGCCAAAGACCTTGCAACTGGGATCAGAGCCATGCAAGCCTTCCAGGCCAGTGATGTCTAAGACCTTTCATCTGCGTGCAGTGGGGCACACCTGTAAGCCCAGTACTTGGGAGGCTGAGACAGGATAATCCCAGGTTCAAGGCTAGCATGGGAAATTTAGCAAGACTCTGTTTTAAAATAAATAGGGCTGGAGAGTATAGCTCAGAGGTAGAATGCCCCTAGGTTCAATTCCTAGTACAAAAAAATAAAATAAAAGATTGTTAAGACCTCTCTCCCTCCTTGGGGCCAGAGAGCTTTATTTGGCCAACATTCAAGCTCAAAAATTTTACCTTCAACTGAAGCACCCCAGGAGCCTTAACCTCAGGGGATCACCTCTTCTCAGCCCTCCACACACAGCCCAGGGAGGGGTTGTGGGTGAAAACATATCCCACCCCCAGCCCTGTGACATTCTCTTGCTCCCAGCAGGGAGAGCCAACGGCCTTGCCAGTGTCAAGAAGTCCAAACAAAGCTCCTTTTCCATGCACCTTTTCTTCCTCGGTGGCTTAGCCTGTAAAAGTCATCAGGAAGCATGGTCTAGTGCCCCACGCTCCAGACAGACGGCCTGACCTCTGTCCTGGCCAGACATCATACCCCCAGGACTGTTTTCCCATCTGCAAAACAACTCGCCTGTCACTGCAGAACACCGCCCCTCCCTCCTCCACTGGCATGGGTCCTACTAGCCCATCTAGGGGAAAGGGGCCCTTACAGAGGGTAAGGAAAGAATCAATAGTGTGTTGGGGTGGTGTGGGGAGGTGAAGATGTGAGGGTTTCTCTTCCATTCTCCTGGACATGAGGTGGAGGGTCTCTACTCTGGGCTCCTCTTTGTAGAGGAGCAGCAGGATGGGGATAAACAGTGGCCCATTGTGGATGGCTGGAGGATGTCTCTGGGGTTCAGTAACACCTTCATCAGAGGTGTTTCCTCTTCCGTGAGCATTCCTCCCTCCTTCCCCACCCCTCAGAGATAAGGCTGTCTCCTCTGCCCCCGCCCCTGGCAGCTGGCTGCCACTCCGGGTCATCTTGCCTACCTCAGACTGCAGACTGACTTACCTAGTTTCAGACCCCAACTTCCCCAGTACATCCGTCTTCTGCTACTTATGAGGTCTCTCTCTACACCTGCCCCTTATCTAACACCTTGACCCAACCGCAAAGGAAAACCTTGTGTCCCCAACCTGTGCTGGTGTGACAAAGTTTTTGGGAGCTCAGCAGCATGAGATGAGGCCTTGAGGCTTGTGGAGGAATGACACTTCCAGTGACCCTCACCAGGCCTCTGGTGAGGATTTACTTCAGCTCCTGCCACCCTGGTGGCCAAACACATCAAATGCCGCCTGCACCTGTGGTTGGCTCGCAGTATCTCTGGCTCTCACGCCATCAGATAAGGAAACCCCACATGCCCATCATCGCTGATACCAGGTGTGAGGCTTCTTTCTTAGGGAGAGGAAAGAATAGCAGGTGTGTGGGGGCAGAGAGGTCCAAGTATTTCAGGAGGCAGGCAGTCCTGCTTCCTCAGACACAAGTACGTGGCTCTTGGGTAAGATCAGAGACAGCGGTTCACCCCAGCTGCACATTAGAATCCAGGCTGTTGTCGTGGTGCATACCCGTAATCCCAGTACTTGGGAGACTGAGACATGGGGATTACAGGTTCAAAGCCAGCCTCAGCAACTTAGGGAGGCCCTCTGCAACTCAGTGTGCAAGTGCACAGAGCATGGGGACCCAATGGATTTGGAGGGAAGTTGAGGAAGAGTTCAAAGTGGGTGAGTTTAGACCAAATGACCAAGAGGATACAATTCACTGAGTCAAGGGGGCAGGAGGAGGGCCGATGTGGATCAGCACTGAGGCTGGAATGCAAACCGGCCCTGGTCCTGCCCTCCTGGCAAAGTCCCGGCTCCAACTTGGGCCTAGACTGTGCATGATGAAGACTCGGCCCTGCGCACTCACAGGCACTGGGTGTCCTAAGACTCTGATCCTCAGGGGGGTGGATCCTGCCAGGGTGAGCTTCACCCCCATGCAGTGCCTGGGGCCAGTGGACAGGAGCAGGGGGAGGGCGGAGAGCTGTGTCTTAGAGCCCGATCAGGAGCAAAGGAATCTGGCATCACTGTTACCACTTAGCTCCGAGCCCTGGCCTCTCCCTGCCTTCACGTTCACAGGACGTCCCTGAAGCAGTGGCTCTCGCTCCTGGCTGCACACAGGAAGCCTCTGGGAGCTTTAAAACAGCCTGTCCCATGCTGCAGCAGACCAGCGAAAACAGAACCCCTGGGTGGGACCCAGGCCCCACGCTCCCCAAGGGATTCCAGAGCGCAACCAGGTTGAGAATCGCACCCTGTAGGGTGTGTACAGGTGGCCCTCAAATAGCACAGTATGAAAATGACATTTCCTCCTCAAGAAAGCGGTTTGAGTGTGTTTCACACCACCCTGCCCCGCCCCAGCCCTCCCCACACACAAACAAGCAGTCTAGGGACAGGCCTGGCCTTTCCGACCACAGGCCTGCTGTACCATGCGGCGGGGCTGTGGCCCACAGCTCTAGTGTGTGGAGCTGGATGCCACGGCCTGGGGGGGCAGATACTTGAATGCCAGGTCCAGGCAGGACTTCGTTCTGGAGACTGGACCAAAAGGGGGCAGAAGGGGTAGATGGTGTGTGGGGTGGGAGGGGGCACCGCTCTGAGCCAAAACCAAGAGGGAAGTTTAGAGGACCAAAGAAACCCAGTGGAGGAGCAAGGGGTGTGAGTGATGGGAGGTGCCTGTGTGAATTCTGGCAACACCAAGCGACACCCCATGAATGGAGAAACCAGGAAAGGCAGCATGCAGGGCAGAGTGCGGGCCTCATCCCCCTGGTCCCCCTGACCCTGTCCCAGAGGGGAAACTGGGAAGAAGAGGGGTTCACCAGTGGGGAGAACCCGCTCCAGGGGCATATTGGGATTGAGATTGGGATTGGGGGGCTGCAGCTTGCACAGTCTGGAGAACCATCTCTGAGGAAAAGCATGCAAAATGACAAATTACATGTTCCCTCAGAATGACAAATACAACTCGAGGTAGAGCCGGAAGGAACTCAGGCCAGCGGGGCCCCGACGTGTCTGCTCTGGGCACAGGCCAGCATTTCATGATATGGGGTTTCTTCAGTGTCTCCCTTCTAAATTTGGTCACATTTTCCATTTTGTGCCTTGTGTGGCCCCACCAGGACTGCAATCTTTGGGATGCCCTTTGAGTCCAGAGAGGCCAGTCACTCATTTCGTTTCTGGGGGAACAAAGGAGTGGAGGGATGTGTGTCTACCGTTGATCACCCAAGGTGCTGGCGTCAGGCCTCGAGCGAGGGCCTCGGTGCCCTTCCCGCACTCCAGGCCTTGCAGTGGGGCTCGGCTAGGCGTGGCAAGCTCATGGTGACTCAGACATGGCCCAAATGACAAGACCTGTGCCCTCAAGGAGCTGGGACTCAGAGGAGGCTGGCCCTGGGCAGGTAGTCAGGTGTGAGGAGCACAGGTAGGAGGTGTGGTGGCACCTGTGTGGGCAGGAGACGGGGGAGGCACCGCCCAGGCAGTTTGGGCAGGCCGCTCAAAGGCTGCAGTGGGCGAAGGGAACCTGGCTGGAGAGATCTGCATAAGCTCGCCCCGTGGCACAGTCATTCCTGCAGAGGGAGCAGCCACATTCCTTGAGCACCTTCTCTATGCCAGGCTGTGGACCGAGCCTCACATAGGTGAAATCAGTGCGTCTGCACCACAGCCCCACACGTGGGGCATGTCCTCATCCCCGTTACAGATGAAGCAACTAAGGCACAGTGAGGCGTGTTGGGTGCATTTTTTGTGGCAAGATTGAAAGAGTGGGCCAGTGAATAGACTGAGGTTCCACAGGGACCCTGAGCTGTTCTCAGTCTCGCTGCCACTGAAGTGCTGAGTTTGAGTTTTCAAGCAGGCAGTCTGGCTCCAGAGCCTGTATGGGGACAAAGCTCTGAGGGGACAGCGGGGAGCATTTTGAGGACTTGAAGAAACTCAGTGTCTCATACATAGGAAGCCAGCAAGGAGGGAGGCTGTGGAGGCCTAACAGCAGGATGGATGCTGAAGGACCCAGAGGAACAGGCAAAGGAGTTTGGGTAAGGAGTGACCCAGGCGAGGCAGGGCCACTGCTAGAGGCTTTTAAGCAAGAGTGTGGTATGACAGGATCCAGGAATTGGAGTGGTGACTATAGAATGGGCGATTGGTGGCCATCAGATGCAAGCAGGGACCTTTAAGGCTGCCGTCACAGAGTCCTGGCCATTGCTGATGGGGCATCAGTCGAGGGCAAGGGGCCAGCCTGAAGCTCCTCTGGCTCTAGGGGCCAGCCTTCCCGGCATGGGAAGAAGAGATCAGCTTGATGCTGCAGCAAGCGCTCTGGTCTTAGAGCCAAGATCCTGGTTCAGTGACCACGTTCCCACTGGCCACCTTTGGGGAATAAATCCCTCATCTCTAAGTCACATTTTCCTCATCTGGACAAGGGGCATAATAATTATTGCTCTGTCTGACTCACTCAATTTTATGAACTTCAAACAATATAATGTATGTGAGAAATGGCCCACAAGTATAATTGACAATAATACAGTGGGAGCTTCAAAATATCTACATGATTAGCTAGCAAGATGGCCTGCAGACTAAAAGCTTTGTGTCCCTGGGATCAAGGGGCATGGTTCACTTTGGCAAGCGCCGCATAGATATGCACGTCCCTTCTTTCCATCTCCACATGATCCACCGAAGCCTTCCCTCTTCCTCAAAGCACAGTCCAAATGCCACTCTGTTCTTCCAAACCCAGCTGGCAATAACTTCTCCTTCCCCTGAAAGAGAGCCACCTCCACTCTTCAGGTCTCACCTCTTCTATCTTTGATTTGGCTGCAGTTGTTTATGCACTCCCTCCCCGAGAGTTGCCCAGAGACTCCTGCCTTTCTTCCATTATGCTTAACCCATGCACCAGCACAAAGGACATGTTGGGTGCATTTTTTGTGTAAAGATTGAAACAGTGAGCCAGTGGATAGGCTGAGGTTCCACAGCGACCCTGAGCAGACAGCAGCCCTCAGCCAGTGAAAAGGACAAGAGTGGGCCATGTGACAGCATACAGGGTCAGAGGCCTTCCAGATCTACTCCCCAGAGATAGACAGAGAAACAGTCATGGAAAGAATTACTGCATTCGCCATCAGCTATCGAGTCTTTCTTCTATGACAATTTGCTAAGTGTTTTAGTGAATTGTCTCATTTAAGCCTCATGACAAATCTTTCAGGAGGTAATGTTTTCCCAATACCTACCACAGTGCACAGGACAGAGATTGTCCTCAGTAAATTTCTAAGAAGAAAATACAGATGGACCTGGTGGTGCATGCCTGTAATCCCAGTACTTGGGAGGCTGAGACAGGAGGATCATGGGTTTGAGGCCAGCCTCGGCAACTTAGTGAGACTCTCATCAACTTAGCGAGACTCTGTTTAAAAATAAAAAATAAAAAGGACTGGGGGTATAGCTTGGAGGTAAAATGCCCCAGGGTTCAATCCCCAGTACAGAGGAGGAAACTGGGCACAGAAGGTTAAGTGACTTGCCCAAGGTCACGCATTATTAGCTGGCAGAGTTGAGATTCAAATCCCTCCAGAGCTGAATCATACTGCTTCTCATGTAAGAAAGGAGACAGGTTGTGGGAAGTGGGAGGGAAAGGCAGGCTTGGTGGGGGAAGGCTGCCTTCCTTGGCTTGGTGGGGGTGTGGTCTGAAGGCCCAAGAGAGAGGACAGGATCAGTGGTTCTGCGTGTCCGGCCTTCCCAGGCCTGAGGAATCCAGTATAGAGTCGCAGCCCCCTCAGAGCAGGGGCATGGCTATAGCATCCAAGCCCAGCAGAGTCTAGCACACAAGGAGTGGTGGCGCTCTATCTGTCTTCCAGACATTTCCTTAGCAGCATTTCTTTTAGAAGCATCTGGACAATCAAGAACATTGCAGATGCCCAGCTGGACAGAGATCCCATTTATTAAAAAGTGTGGAATGGACTTGAGGTGTTTGAGGACAGACCCTCCTCTCCTCCGGCTTAGTTGGTTGAGAAGAGGGGACCCAGACACAGAGGGTGTGAGTGTGCGGGAGCAACCCCATGCCTTGGCCTGGGAGAGGACAGAAGCCCAGTCCCCTCCACCTCCCCTGCTGACATTTGATAAATGCTCCTGTGAAATTGTTTACCCAGAGGAGATTCATCATCTTTCCCTCCTACCACGAGGGTGGGAAGCAGGGAGGCCTAGGTTTGTCCCACCTCCAGTCCCCAGGTGCCCGGGAAGTGTGAGAAAGAGCCATCCTGTCCTGAAAAGGCTGTGACAGAATGCAGTCTGCAGCCAGGAGACCACATCTGTAGGAGCACCGTCATGCCTATCTTAACGTTCATCCCCAACTTTCCCCCCATTTCTTTTAAATTAAGCTGCTACCTGCCTGTGTTTTGTCCAGGAAGTTCTAAAGGGACTCCTGGGAACTACCCCTTTTCACTTCTCCTCCATCACAGGACAAGGAGATTGGGACATCAATGTGAGGGGTGTACCCAGTAGACTGTCACAGTGGGTCTAAAGTTTTGAGAGCAGAGGTAGCCATGGGCCTGGAAAAACCATTTGTTTTTTTGTTTTGTTTTGTTTTGGGGGGTGCTAGGTAATGAACCCAGGAGTATTCTACCTCAAGCTACACCCCCACCCCTATTTTATTTTATTTTATTTTATTTTATTTTACTTTATTTTATTTTTGTGGTACTGGGGATTGAACCCAGGAGCATTCTACCTCTGAGTTACACCTCCAGCCCTATTTTTTATTCTTTATTTTTATTTTTTATTTCTTTATTTTGAAACAGGGTCTCACTAAGTTGCGGACGGCCTCACTAAGTAGCTGAGGCTGGCCGCAAACCTGCAATCCTCCAGTCTCATCCTCCCAAGTACTGGGATTACAAGCGTGTACCACCATGCCCAACTTATTTTATGATTTTATTTTATTTTATTTCAAAACAGGGTCTTGCTAAGTTGCTGAGAGCCTCACTAAGTTGCTGTCTCAGTACTGGGATTGCAAGTGTGCACCACCTGGCTTGGAAAAACCATCTGCTCCCAGCAGTCAGGGCCTCCTGGTTGCAGCCTCACCGTGCTGCGTCTTCTCTGGCGAGGCAGTTAGGTATGTTGAGTGTGCTGTCACTCTCCAGAGCCACCAGTCCAGTTCTGGTGTCCATACTCACTCTGAGACCTTGAGCAGATCTTGGAAGTTCCTGAGCCAGGGCATCCTCACCTGTGGCACAGAGGTCATGGTGCTACCTGCACCCGTTTCCTGCCAGGCCAAGTCAGGGACTGTGTGTGCCAATGTTTTGACACAGAGCCAAGGAGCCTGGCCAAGTTCTCCATCCATAAAGTGGTTATAAAACCTCTGTGTCTCACTTTCCCAACTGTCAGGAAGACCTCAGAGACAGTATTTGCAAAGCTGTGCAAGATCTTGGGGCAATTTTTCATTTCACACACATCTAAACCATCAGAAAATGAAACATATCCCCAATCTTGTTTCAGTTCTGAACAGTACCTACTTTGGCCAACAGTAATACCCTGAGACAGAGCCCCAAAGACTACATCAAGTTCTCATTTTCTAGCCAGGCATGGTGGCAACATGTGTAATCCCAGTACTCGGGAGGCTGAGACAGGAGGATCACAGGTTTGAGACCAACCTCAGCAACTTAGTGAGCCTCTCAGCAACCTACCGAGACCCTGTTTCAAAATAAAATAAATAAAAAGGGCTGGGGGGGTGTAGCTCAGAGGTAGAAAGCCCTGGGGTTAAATCCCCAGCACAAAAAAAAGAACAACAAAAAAAAACCCTCATTTTCTAAAAGTTCTTGATAGGTATTTCTAGCTTAACCTGAAGATCCTTTTAACTAAAGCAACCCAGTTCCCAACAGTAGTTCCATAAAGTGTGACTCACAGAACATGTGGTGTAGCAGAAGCAAACCAGCAGCATATTTTAAAATTCAGATTTTTATGATGTACTGAATCAGAAACCTGGGGGACAGGACTCAAGACTGCATTTTACCAAGCTTTGTATGTGACTCTTGTGCATGTAATGATGTGAGAGCCACGCAATGTGCTACAGAAGCATCACAAAAACCTGTTCTCGTGTGTCCATTATCAACCAATCCTTGGACCCCAGGAAAAGGGAGACTCAGGTTCTCAGCAATCTACTGGAGCTCGAGTTACGTGCTCCCCAGCCTCCAAGGCCCCTCATCACAGCCCTGATTCTGGAAAAGGCAGGTGGGAGAGGCTTGATCTCCCCCGCCCCAGCAGTCCCGCCACACCTGAGTCTAGACACAGCAGACATCAGTGGGACAGTAAAGTAAGAGAAAGGGAGACAGGGCCTGAGCGAGGAAGGTGGACTGCAGGTGACATCACAGCCCAGGTGTTCAGGCCACTGACCTGAGTCACAAGAGTGACACTGGAGGGAACAGAGGGAGCCCATAAGCAGGTGATTACAGATTCTTGGAATATGAGTTCCCCAAGTGGCTTGGTATTTCATCTTAATCAATATATAGTTGCCTCTGAGTTTCTGGGGACAATTCTCAAGTCTTAGAGGCCTCAGTATCAACTGACCTGCGGTCAGCCTATGAGTGGACAGGACCCCGTGGCGCCTTCTGCATGGTATTAGAGTTGTGTGATGTTTTTGTCCCCACGTGCTGTCCTCCCACTTACTCGAGATGACCTGAACTTTACCGTCTTCTGTGATGACTGTTTAGCGTTGCTTTCAGTCATCCTCTAGGGACGTGGCAAGCATCTGCGGAGGAATAAGCTCTCGAATTCCCTTATATCACCAGATGGCAACTGAAAGACAGGATGTGAGTACAACAGGATGGGCTATCATCTTCGTTTCTCAGGCGCGCAAACTGAGGCTCAGAGAGGTTGGGATCCTTTCCTAAGTCACACAGGTATAAAGAGCATGACTGGGGCTTCAGAGCTTCTGGTTCAAAGTTCCTTCCACTGAAACTTTCTTAAGTCTCAACACCTTGGCTTCTGAGATGTCAGGAAGCTTTTTTTCTAAACACCTTGAAAATCCATACAGGTCTTTCCTTCTTGTTTTCTCATTAAAAACAACATTCTTATTCTTATTTAATGCTTTGAGCTAGGAGCCAGGGAAACCAACCATGTGGATTTCCCCAGGACTTTCCTGGATTTTTCATTGAATGTTCCACCTCCCCGGCTAGCTGAGACAGTGGTCGGGTATAGAGTGAGTCTCCAGCTGCAAAGAATCCATGGCTCCTGACTCCCCATTCACCTCCCTCCTCCGCCTCCTCAATGCAGACGCTTCAGAGCCACCGCGACACTGGGAAGTCAATCTCCATCCAGACAAGCACGTTGGTGAAATTCAGATCACAGTGGACATATTCGTGATGGAGGAGAAAGTATACAGAAAGTCAACATTCTAAAAATCAACTGTTTTTTAATTTCCCAAAGACTACATGTAATTTATAATGAAAATAAATATTAGGAATTGAACTTGGAAGCACCAAACTTTGGAATTGGACACAGTCTTTCAGGCCATCTAGTTTAATAGCCTCATCATAGTGATCTTATTTTAATAATATCCTTGACATTGATCAATTTCCACCTAGCAGTAGGACAATTAGGTGGCAGGAACTTCTCTAAGCAGCCTGTTCCTTATGTTGGACAAAAGCAGTTTCAATCCATTGTTCTCAATTCTAAATAATGGGAAATGCCATGGTAGGTTGCTCCTTCTTCCTCTTGGGATACCTTCAGATACCTCTACTTTGTCAATATTCCCCTCAAAATGAAGTTTTGCTATAGTTTGGATGTTGTGTGTCCCCCAGAGGCTTGTATGTTAAGGGCTTAGTCCCCAGCGCAGTGGTGTTGGGAGGTGGTGGGACCTTTAAGAGGTGGGGCCTAATGGGAAGTCTTTAGGGCATTGGTGGCACGGCCTTGAAAGGGACTGTGGGACTCCTGCCCCTTCCTCTTCCTTTGTTTTGCTTCCTGGACATAAGGTAAGTGATTTTTCTCTGCCACATGCCCCTGCCACGATAAGCTGCCTCACCATAGGCCCAAGGTGATGGGATCAATCAACCAAGGACTAGAATCTCCAAATCTGTGAGCCTAAATAAACCTTTCAGATTTTTTTTTATAGTGACAGAAAGCTGACTAATACAGGCATCTACAATGAAGCGCTATCCTACATATGGTGGATACTGGTTTTATTTTTTTCATTCCAGAATTTTGACTTCAGGAAGAATCAGATTAGGAAATGCTTAAAAATAAAGTCAGATGCTCATATTTTTTAAAATAAAGCTTTATTGAGATATAATTTACATATCATAAAATCCATCCTTTCACATGTACAATTTAATAGTTTTTAGTATATTCACAAAGTCTTGCAATATTACCACTATGTTTTAGAACATTTTTCTCACTGCAGAAAGAAACCCTGTAGCCTTAGTAGCAAAATCCCATTCCCCTCTTTCCCCAACAGCTACTAAAATGCTTTCTTTCCTTCTTTTCTTCTTTCTCTCTTCTTTTTCTGTGTGTGTGTGTGTGTGTATGTGTGTGTGTGTGTGTGTGTGTGTGTGTGTTATTGGGGATTGAACCCAGGGGCATTCCACCTCCAAGCTACACCCCCAGCCCTTTTTATTTTTTGTGTGTTTTTTGAAACAGGGTCTCACTAGGTTGCTGAGAGTATCTCTATGTTGCTGAGGCTATCCTCAAACCTTTAATCCTCCTGTCTCAGCCTCCCACATACTGGGATTACAGGTGCATACCACCAAGCCCAGCTACTAATATACTTTCTATCTGTTGAATTTGCCTATGCTAGACATTTCATATAAATGGAACATATAATTAAAGTTTTTAAAGCCAATAATATTAGATTTATCAGTACCAATTTCCAACTGGTCATATACAAATATTTGCTTTACTGAACACTGATTCTGAAAGGGAAAAAAAAGCAATTTCTTACGTACACCATACTCTACAGTTAATTTAGAAAAATGTAAATGTTGTGTGTATTCATTTTTGTTGCTACTAGAGCAGACAACCTTGATTAAATACTGGCTCTGCCACTTGGTAAATGTGTGATATCCGGCAAGTTGTTGAATGTCTCTCTGTAAAATGGGAATAATAACAGAATCTGCACCTTCCCAGAGTTTCTCCCCTGGGATGAAGCTGCAGCCTCCCTGTGGTAACTGGGTTGATAATGAACATTTTGCTGGTTGCCTTTATTCCTTTATTGCTCACTACTCCACCTGTGCCCCTCCCCCTGCCCTCACAGTCTTATCTCGGGATCCGCTTCTGACCAAGCCCAAACTGAGACATCCTCATAGTGATTAAAACTGTGCCCATTTGATGAATGAGAAAGCTAAGGCTCAGAATAAGTACCTTGCAAGCACATCGTACAGCTCAGGTCTGCACCCACATCCCTCTGTCCTGTTGGCATACTGAGGGAATTAGGCTCTTGCTTGATTACAAGGACACGACCCACCCCTATTCTCACCTCCACCTCACAGGGGACTGGGAACTTTCCCCAAATCAGAGCTTAAAAATGGGGGGAAATGGCTTGGTGTCATTCAATTCTCATGGACTTGGTTCCAGGTTTCCCTGTGAAATAAGGTCAGGAATGACAGTAACTGGGGAGAAACATGGCCATGTAGAAATGCTGTACTCTACCACTGGGGAATGCAAGCCAGAAATAGGAAGACAGCTTTCCTGGTCAGTGAAGCTGCTGAGAAAATGCCAAGTGTGCTTTGTTCATGCAGACCCCGGGCAAACGGCTTTTGCAGCCACAGTTCCAACAGTTTCAACTTGTGGCGCATTTTGTGAACCCTGGGATGAGGCAGCATGCAGCTGCTGTGTTGGGGTGAGTGTGAGCATGTGGCTGAATGTGGAATCTGACTGACAACCAAGCCATAGCTGGGGAGCCTGAGCGCGTTGCTGAGGCTCGGGGAGCTGTTAGTGAACCCAGGTGAAGAAGGTTTGGCTCAGCTAAGAGGTAACTCGATCCAGGTTTTGAGCAAAATGAAATTATCCTGGGCAGGAGCAGATGGTCGGGGTAAATCACATGAAATCAGCCTAAATTTATCAAAAGCAGACAGCAAAGTTTCTTCTATTTATCTCCAGTGTTCTAGTTATCTATTGCTGCATAACAAACTACTCCCAAACTTAGTGAACTAAAACCACCACCGTTTCATTATAGCACATGATTCTGTGAGCCAGGGGCTCATGCTGGGCTCGCTGAGAGGCCCTGCTCCACATGGCACCAACTGAGGTTACTCAGAAGTATTCAGCTGGCACGTGGCTGGTCCAAGGGTCTGAGATGCTCTCGGTCACCCGTCAGGTGCTGTGGTGGACAGGACTGGAAGGCTGGGCTCATTGGGGACTGTTGACCAGAGAAGTACACACCGGTGGCCGCGGGCGGCCAGACTTCTTACACAGTGGCTCAGTATTCAAAGCACTGAGAAATTCTCCAGTGAACAAGGTAAACCTAGCTTTGGGGTCACAGAGGGTCACTTCTGTCATCCTACTTATCAAATCAGTCACAAGGCCACCCAGATTCAAGAAGGGACTTAGGGCCAACCTCTCAAACATCCAGTTTGGGTTAGAAGCAAAACAGGAAGCCAGAGCCTGCCGGCTTTCACTGAATGCAAGGTGGTGGCCGCAGCCTCAGGCACCCCTAGGATCCACAATTTAGGGGACAGGAAGGGAACTGGCGAGGGAGGGATCCGGTAGGCCTGAAGTCACCAGAAACCAACCAAGTCCACACTGAATCCTGCTGAAGGAATCTTGATCCAGGGAGCTCACGGCCACCCCAGCACCTGCCCCAGCCTTCCTCTCTCCTGCCAGAGCTGCCTGCTGCCTGCGTGGTGTGACCCGCTCACAGCTCTGCCCTCAGCGTCGGCAGTCAGGACGGAAGCCGCAGAGTGAACTATGCTGCAGCGTGGAATGCTGGGCCCCGGGTACTGAGAAAAAGGGAGGAAGGAGGCCAGCATGGCAGGGTCTGGTTGACGTGAGCAATACTAAAACCAAGCAGGGATGCAGAGCCTGAGAAACTGCCCGGTGCTGCTGCCCATCCCGGGGACCTGTGTTGAGGCCGGGCTCACCAGAGCCCAAGGCCAGCAGCTCTGAGGGCCTTGTTGCCGATGGCACTGCCCAATCTCCAAAAAGAGGGCAATGGCACAGTCTGAGTGTGTCAGACTGCACAGTGCCCGACACAGGTCTGTCCTCGGAAGGGTCAACTGAGAAAATGAACTCATCAATTCAATCGAGTGTGCCTTTTCATTGTTTGTGCCCTTCTTCTTATTGTTGTTGTTGTTGTTTGGGGGGGTTTTGTTTTGTTTTGTCGTTTACTACATTATAGAACTAGAAATGGACTGCAGTGGAGGGTTTGGTAAAGGAAGAGAGAGAAGGGAACCTGATGCTTCTGGAACTTTCTGGCTTTGAGTATGACCCAGGCTAGTGGCTGGAAGTGCTCTGACCCTATAAAGGGGCTCTTGGCCACAATTTTGTGTGTGTGGTATTGGGGATAGAACCCAGGGGCATCTACCTCCAAGCTATACCCCCAGCCCTGTTTTATTTTTTATTTTGAAACAGGGTCTCACTAAGTTGCTGAGGGTCTTACTAAATTGCTGAGGCTGGCCTTGAACCTGCGATCCTCCTGTCTCAGTTTCCCAAGTACTGGAGGCATGCACCACAACACCTGGCAGCCACAATCTCTTGACTCAGAATGAGTTTGAAATGTTTGATATGGTCCTAAGGGAACTAATTATTTCAAACTTGTATAGAATTAATAAGTAGAAGGATGGATGCAATGACCATTTATTTACTAAGAACTTACTATATGGCCAAAATGTCTTAGGCACTTTAATATATATTAATTCATCAGTCCTTACAAAACTCAAGGAAAAGGTACATTTATCATCACCCCCCACACTGGCCCCATGGAAGAAACAGAAGGAGCTGACAAAAACCTAGATTTGTTTACCTCCCCAGCCCTCTTCCTATCACTACTCAGTCTCTCCAGGAATTCTAGAATCACCACTCACCCATCACATGGGCAGGAAACCCAGGGGGCAAACAGCTCCATCACTCCTCGCCCTCAGCGTTCTCCATCACTCACCCTCTGTCAGGGACTCCAGCCTTCCATCCTTCATCCTTTGTCACTGGGGCTATTGTGCCAGCCTCCAGACCAGGCCGTCTGTCTTACCCTCCCCGGTCCACCCTCCGCACTGTAGCAGAGAAAGCTGGAATACTTGCAGCCACCGCCTACAGAACGTGTTACCAGTCCTCAGGCCTGCTGTTCATGGCTTTCCATAAGCTCCTGATCAACATTTCCTGTTTATTCATCCACTATCCCTCTATCCCCCTTCATTCCCTACAAAGCTCTGAGCATTGTTCTGCAAGAAGAGAGGAGTTTTATATAATAATTCTGAAATTTTCTGCTTTGTTTCCATGATAATTAAAGGAAAAAGTATATAAAGATAACATCCACCTTCTGCTCCAACTCTGCCTCACTGTTTTAATCTGTTTTATTTATACTTGCATTTACAATCTCTAATGTTAACTGAACAAGTCAAGTCACAGTTTTTAACTTTTAATGCAGAGCTTCTGAATTGGGGTCCAGGGAGAGATGCTTGCTTCTGTGTCCTCAAGTTCTCCTGTACATTCCAGCTATATTAGACTAATACTTACATATGGGTCAGATCACAAATACCCCCAATTCATCACCTTTACTCATGTTGCCCCTTTAGTTTAGAATGCTCTTCTAAAGCTAGGCGTAGTGGCGCACGCTTGTAATACCAGTACTTGGGAGACTGAGATCGAAGGATCCAGGTTCGCGGCCAGCCTCAGCAACTTAGCAAGGTCCTCTGCAACTTAGTGAGACCCTGTTTCAAAATAAAGAATAAAACAGGGATGGGGGGTGTAGCTCAGAAGTAGAATGCCCCTGGGTTCAATCCTCAGTACCATGAAAAATAAAAATAAAAATAAATAAAAAGGTCTGGGGGTGTAGCACAGAGGTAGAATGCCCCTGAGTTAAACAAACAAACAAAAAAAGAATCCTAGAATGTTCTTCCATATTTTCCACACTCGGGTCCCATCTAGCACCATTCCCAAGCCTCTTTGTGCATAGCTCTAGGACAGCTCTGCCACAGAACTCCAGATGTAAAGATTCTCCAAACTGGAATGGGCATTGTAGGTCATCTACTCTATTGTACTTACCTTACAATTAGGAAAACCGGGGCACACACCAGATCTAGAGCCCAGGACTCTGGACGCCTTATCTGGCACTTTCTTCACATCTTGCAACACACTGAACAATTTCCTTAAAGTTTTATCATCCATTTTGCATTGGGTCCCTGAAATGGTCGCATACAGAGTAAATCCTTAGCTTTCCTGTAACTGTCTGACAGTGCCATAAAACCACAGTAATTACCTGACATGCTCATATGTCAGAAGCACCATAATAGAATATCCCATAAGATCTGAGTGTTGAAAGCATTTTGCATTTCTGCATTAGACAATGGACACTGCTCCAATTAACACTACTCAGACTCATCTACTCCAGAGAAGCCCAAAATTATATGCTGATTTATTGAACTTATTACACTGTTCCAAAGTCAATTTTTTAACATTTCTGCAAACCAGGACATTATACAGAGGCAATATAGCAATTAATTCAGTGCTCTCAACTTAGTAGATGCTCAGTAAATGTGAGCTGAATGAATGGATGTCCCAGGGACTGGCAACAAGAATACCTGAGTTCTAGTCTCATTTTTTTACTAATAGGCCACAAGGGACTGGAAAAGTCACTTCTTCTCACTGAGCCTCAGTCTGCTTATCTGTAAAAAGAGGCATTCGACCAACCTAAAAGGTTGGTTATCTTTTTGAGATAAATCCCTGCAGTTCTAAAATTCTCTGATTTCATGAAAATACTAAATCCATTTATTTTACTGGTGTTAAAGGAAAAGTAAGACAGAACTAGCATTTATTAACTATTTTCATTTTATGCATGACTATAGGTGCCTTCAGGTCCATTATGCACTTTAGTTATTGTAACTAACTTTTAAGAAAAATAGTATTGTGTTCTGTTTTTTTATTTGAGGTAACTGAAGTTTTATTAGCTTGAGAAGACTTTAACCTTCAGTCTTTACAGAATTACTACTATTACTACTGTTGTTAGACATGGGGAAATGGGCAATGCAAAACTGTGACCCATGAGAAAGAGAAAGGATCAATGAGATGAGCCCTAAAATAACCCTGGCTTTGGGCTTGGAGGCAATTTCCAGGCGGTGGGTACAGTCTGGTAGCTTCACTAAGTTGAAGAGACTAAGAACAGAGACTGGGGAAGACAAGGTGGCTAGGAGCTAAGGATCACAATTCTAGAATGGGGGAGATACACACACAAAAAATGTCAGCTGGAAATATCTCCTTCAATCTTTGCTGAGTATGAGGCCCACTGAAACTCCATAAGACCAGGCAAAAGAAATGACAAGAGAGTTACAAGCTGAACAAGCCAGAGCTCTCACAAGATGAGGAAAATATTATGCACCAACCAGACAAAGTTAAGAGTCCTTGGTCACCCATAGGACACTTGACAGAGGGAGAGCCCCGAGGAGTCATGTGTGAATGAAGTGGCCGAACCATTCCTATAGCGAAAGTAACTCTAGAGCCTCCATAGCAAAGCTTAAAAACAGGATTCAAAGGGATCAAACTGATCCCTGTGTTACTTAACTGCCTGTCAAGACAATGCCTAACCCTCTTTAAAAGAACACAGCAAAGTCCAAATACTTAATGATAGAACATCACAATGTCTACTATCTAATAAAAATTACTAGACATATAAGGAAGCAAGAAAGTGTTGACCTATAACTTAAAGAAAAATCAGTCAATAGAAACAGACTCATAAATGACAGAGATGACATTTAAATATTTAAATAACTGGACAAGATCCATCAGTAGGGAGTCCACATTCAAACCAGGTCTCCTGACACTTTCATACAATCCTCTCTTCATTGCCTGTGCTCACTAGTGTCTCTGTATCTATGGCAATATACAGGGTTTTACCATAACAATCCCAATGCAATTTTTCTAGCTTCTAGTCTGCACTTTAGTTAGAACATCTGCAGAGGTAGCCATAGATCGGAAACCTATGAAGATCAGTCCCTGATCAAGGATCAGCACTAAACCATCCTCATGGACAAAGTTTCAACGATGCTACAATAGAATTCCTTTGTCTCTTCCCCCTCCCAGACTATGGCACTTGCATGGGAATTATTCATGGCCACTCCTAGGTTGTGTCTGTAGACAGAGGTCTCTTTTCCCCATGGGCTGTGGTTCAAGGGAGCATAGGAATCGATGTGTGAATAGTGAGAGCATGAACCAGGAAAACCAGGCCTCAGCTTCAGCCCTGAGTTGGCAAACACTTAAGCAAGAGGTGCAGAAGAACACAGGAAGCACGGGAGGATGCTGTCAGTGTGCAGAAAGGCACAAACCCCACCCCCCACTGCTGGGGTGACTTTGTGCATGCTGTCTACAAGTGTTGTGAGAAAATGGTTCAGGGGCATAGACACCGGGTCACCTCCCAGGCTGGGGGTGCAGTTTTCATCCCTGCAATTTACTACACAAGTTGTTACCAAAGCAAATATCAAAGCCCTACAATTTGCTAATTATAGGCGGGATCCTGGGCTTGTGGGCCCAATTAACCACTTGTTCCTCATTTTCTGTGTGTGACCCACAGACTGCACCCACAATTACCCACTTGTCTTTTAACTGCCCTGTGAGCTGGCTGACTCACCTCCAATTCACTCCCACTGTCACCTCCAGATGGCCTTTGGTGTTTCTTTGCTTTCCAGGTTCCCCCCACTCATCTAGGATTGCTCCCTGTCCACATCACAGGCCAGCGTCTGCTCTCCCTGGGTTAGGGCTCCTACGAGATGTCCTGGGCTTGCTCCTTGCCTGGGTATGGAGCTTGTAAGACAGGAAGCAGCTCCTGCTGCTCTAGACATCTTGCACAGCTCCCCCAAGGACACACAGGCTATGCCACGTTCAGTCTCCGCTCCCAGACAGTCTCCACAGAAAGACTAAGGAAAATTACAGCTTCTCTGGGGCCAGCCCACTGCCAGAGTTCCTGTGCACACTCCCCATCAACGCCTCCCCAGCTCCCTACTCAGTCTGGCCAGGACTGGATCCATGGAGTCTCACTACCAGTCCTGGGAGAAAAGGGCCCAGTCATTGCCAGGATTGTCCTCCAGGAAGATACAAAGTGGAGAAAGGATTAAAGCCAGGCATGGTAATACATACCTGTAATCCCACTTCTTGGGAGGGTAGCAGGTTTGAGGCCAGCTTTGGCAACTTAGCAGGACTCTTAGAGTCTCAACTTAGACTCTAAACAACCTAGCAAGACCTTGTTTCAAAATATTAAAAAATAAAAAAGGGCTGGAGGTGTAGCTTGGAGGTAAAATGTCCCTGGTTTCAATCCCCAGTACCGAAGAAAAAAAAATGACCTTAATTATGCATACTGCCTAGCAAGCAGAGAAGTTCCAGTGAACTTTCTGATGGGTTATCATGCCAGTGGCACCTGGCATTGTGTGTCACAGAAGCCTTGGAAAATCTAGTGGAAGCTCTTGAACTCCTCCAGAAAGAAATTCTCAAATTCATGCATCCATTTATTTATTTAATCATTCAGTAAATATTTGTGAAGCATCTATTTGCCAGACACTAGTGCAGAAAATAAGCAAATATCAGTGCCCGAAATGGACAAAATTCCTACTCTCAGGGGACTTATCTGGTAGCAGGAAGAAATAGGTAATAAATAATAAATGTAATAAATAAACAAAATATACAATTTTCTAGAAAATAAGTGCTGTGGAAAAAAGAAATGTTAGACCAAGGCAAGGGAGAGATTAGGGGGTACAGGGTTGAATTTTGAAATAGGGTATGCCACATAGACCACATGGAGCTATAAGATACAAGCAAAGAATTGAAGACTATCAGAGGTTTCACCATGTGGGCCTCTGGAGGAAGAGTGTGTCTGCCAGAGGGAACAGCCTGAGGCCATACCCTGGTGTCCTGGAAAAGTGAGCCGAGCAGGGTGGCTACACCTGAGGGAGGAGGAGAAGGATCTCTCTGGGTAGATGGGGTCAGAGCGAAAGAAGGTCTGGTGTAGCCGGGCATGGTGGAGCATGCTTGTAATTCCAGTACTTGGGAGGCTGAGACCGGAGGATCCAGGTTTGCAGCCAGCCTACTTAGTGAGGCCCTCCGCAACTTATTGAGACCCTGTTTCAAAATAAAAGAATAAAAAAATAGTAGAATGCCCCTGGATTCCATCCCCAGTATCGCAAAAAAAAAAAAAAAAAAAAAAAAAGGGCTGATATCACCCAGGGCCCTATAGGCCTGAGGACTCCAATCTTACTCTGAGTTCAATCAGAAGGCATTAGTTGGCTTGGAGCAAAGGGGTCACATGATCTGGATAAGACTTTCGAATGTCTATTGGGGGCTGCTGTAGAGAGCAAAGGGGTCAGGAGCAAGGATGGCTTGGACCTGAGTGGTAACAGCAGAGACCAGGAGAGGCTGAGTCAGGAGTTCCTGGAAGGACGTGGAGTGGGCAGGAGGACGTGCATACGATTCAGCAGGTTAGTCCCCTAAGTCCATCCAGGGATGCAGGTAAAAAGCCCCTTATCAAATGACAGAGGGAAGGGGGGCCCCAAGGAGGGACAGGGAAGGGATTGGAGTATGTGGACAAGGAAACTTAGCTATACGTTTTGTTTGTTTTTCAGAAAACATAAGAAGACATTTATAGCAAATACAATAAAATGGTAATACCTAGTAATCTGTATGGTGGACACATTGGTGTTTATTATAATATTTTCTGGATATTTAAAATATAATGTAATTTATTTATATTATAAATATAATTCTAATTGAGAAAGAATTGCTCTCCTAAGGGTTTATGAGAAAGCCTCCAGCCTGTGTCGTCAGTGGGTGAGTGGGAGTCTGATGCTACTGGGGATCCTGCTAGCGATGTTCCCTGTGACGTTTACTGGGCTGGTGGCAGGGGGTGGGAATACTTCGCTTCTCCCACTGACTTTCTTTCCCCTCCTTCCAGCTGTTCAGAGTCGGGGTGGGGGGAGGGGATAAGATGGGCAAGAGGCCAAAATCACCAAACCAAGTTGGTGTACCAAACAGAGTTGAAAGAGGCTGAGCGCAATTAATAGAACTAGAAGGACAGTGGAGGCCTCCTGGCCCAGGCTGCGCTAGGGCCCAAGGCCTCTGTCACTCCCACCCATCTTAGGGGAGATGGCTTTGTCCCAGTGACTGAGTCAGAGAGACCAGACTAGATTCCAGATGCTTTTCAGAGCCCTGCAGTCACCTTAGGGGGCTGAGAGCCCATGATGGGAAAGCCTGGTTCTGGGGCTGCTGCAAGCTGTAATTTGAAAATAAGAGTGACTTCGAAGCCCCTAGGGATGAAGGCCACCGAGTGGGCAGAGCCTCTTCGCTGACCTGGGTAGAGATCTCCTCCGGAGCAAGAGACGTAGGAGCCTCCCCAGCCAGCTCTGCATCAGCCACCTCAGGCCCTGACCCCGCACGGCAAATCCCTCACCATCTCCAGACCTGTATCTGTGCCCTGGGCAAGGTCCCCTGCTGCCACATCTGGCAGAAACTTGTGCCATGCCACAGTTCTGATTAGGTGCCAAGAGAGCTATTTCCCAGGCCACAGCTTTAACAAGGCCATGCTTCCTAATTACTAGTTTTCTCCTAATTAAATAAAAAAGGCAGGGGGAGTCACCAGCCATTACTCCACCTTATAATACCACCTTCCATTTATGGGCGTCTCTCTTCAGAGGGGCTCAGAGTGCTCGGAGTGTTATCATATATTTTTCCCTCGTAACATCCTAGAGATTCCTAGGAGTGGTTATTATCACACCACTTTACAGCTGGGAAAAGGGATGCTGGCTGAGGCTAAGCCAAGTGTCCAAGCACCCTCGCTGGCGAGGGTCACAGTATTCTGAAGCTCCTACAAGAAGCCTTCTTTTATTTAGAAATAAAGTCATCCCCTGGGAGATAAACTAGGCTGAAGCAATCCATAAAGCATCGTGATTTATTGCAAACTTTACGGTAGTAATTAACACTGTTTAGTTCTCACAACAATCCTATAAAACAGACAGTATTGCACCAACCTTCCAGATGAAGACAATGAGATTCAGAGAGGTAGAGCCACCTGCCCATTTACCCGCAGCATCGTAGTAGCTGCAAAAGCAGTAAAAGCAGAAGCTGTATTCATTGAGCACTTACCCTGTACCAGGCATTTTACACTTATTAACTCATGTGAGCACTTAGGACAAACTTTAGAGTGGTTCTTAGTAGTATTATTACTACTTTGTTGATGACAAGACCAAAGCACAGAAAAGTTAAGTAACTTGCTCAAGATCACACAGCAAGTAAATGGCAGAGCCAGATAAGAACCCACATAGAGTCCTACCACACCGTTTACCCACCTGAAGGAATACCGTATTCTGAGGGCTGACCTGGAAACACCCAGGGACTGTAGGGTGACCTGGGTACAGCCCCAGACTGCCTTGTGCTCTGATCCCTCCCTGTGAAGGCGGTGAGGGTCCCCTTTCTGCACTCCTGCTATGCCCCAGGTGGGTGCACTGGGGGTGCACTGGGGTGGGGGGCCTCTTCCTGCCTGATTGGAGGAAGTGTGCTGGGTGTAAATGCTGATATACGTGGCACACTGGGAGCTGGGAGCTCAAAAGTGGTGGAATCCAAGAGTAAGAATTAGCCAAGAGAGACATTCTGACAGGGTGGGGAACTTGCCATGGCTTGTATATGGGAGGGGAGGTGCATCTGGCCTCCAAACCATCCCAGATCCTCGGTCTCCACTGCCCTCTCCCCCCAGTGCCCTCCATGCCTCACACCTCCACACCAGGGAGAGGACACAACTGCCTGCTAGACTCAGGCTTCAGAGTGTCAGCACAAGGCCCTCTGCGACTGCATACTCCCTCGGGGCAACCAAGGTGAGACCCAGCCCCGGGCCCTCTGGGGCCAGGCCCACAGATCTCTGCCCTCTTTTCAGACCAACACCTGGTAACTGGCTAACCACAGTCTTCATCTCTTGTCACCTGCCTGTCCTGTCCCTCCCAAATGGTCAAGCTGCCAGGGAGCCCTTCCTGAGAACAGCAGGAGGAGCATTAGCAAACTGCTGGCTGTCCCAGACACAACTCCAGAGAGAGCCCCAGCCCTTTCCCACCAAAGCTGAGCAGTCAAGGTCCTGACTCACATGCCAGGTCTGACTTCCTAACTCTCCAGAGCACCTTTCTCAAGGTCAGAGAGGAAGCCTGCAGGGCAACTTTCATCTGGTGGCACAATGGTTCCAGCCCAGGATCTGGAGCTAGACGACCTAAATTTAAACCACAGCCCTGCCCACCATTTACTAGCTGTGCCACCCAAGGAGGTGGTGCAACCTCTCTGTGCCCGTTCTGGTGCCTGTGAACTGGAAGAATGAGAATTCCTACTTCATAGGATCGTCATGAGGATTAACTGAGGCATTACATCAAAGTGCTGAGAACCATGCTTAGCACACAGTAAACAGTTGCAATAAATGTTATCTTCTAGAATGTGGTATCTCCGAACTAACCACCACCCAGGAATTCATTATTCTGAGTCAAGCTCGGCTTTGTACCCCAGGGCTTCAAGTCCGTGGAGGCAGCTCAGTCGTGTGAGAACTTTTATCAGTGGTGTTAGTGGTCGTGTGGACATTGTAAAGATGTCTTGTGAGGGCCTAAATAAATAGACTCAGTCCCTGTTGATCACAGAACATCTGCAAAAAAGGGAGAAAACTAAAGGCTGGGGACGCATGGAGGACGGAGGGCGAGTCTTACTGGCTTCCACCGCGCAGAGCAGATGCGTATTGCCTTCCGAAATGCAAAACCCGGGAAGCGCTCAGTGCTGCGAGTTCCCAGAGCCCCCCGGCACGCGGCCCGGTCCCCACCGGCAGCGCCTAGAAATACCTGAGGCCTTGCCAAAGATGCGGCGGTTTTGCTGGGGCTCGGGTTTCTCCGCTGCGAGGCTGAGCCGGGGGCGCAGCTGCTCCGAGGTCGCGCCCGAGGCACGTCCGCACAAGCCTGGGCGGGGGTCGCTTTTCCCGGCTTCGTTTTACAAACATCCAACCCGGGGTGGCTTTCCTCTCCCAACTAAGACTTTATTTTTGCGAAAAGACTGGGGGGGGGGAACCCTACATTTCAGGAAATGCTACTTTGTGGGGGGGGGGCACTGGGGATTGAACCCAGGGACATTCTACCTCCCAGCTACACCCCCATCCCTATTTTATTTTTATTTGGAAACAGGGTCTCACTAGGTTGATGAGAGTCTCACTACTTACTGAAACTGTCCTCGAACCTGTGATCCTCCTGTCTCAGCCTCCCAAGTACTGGGATTGCAGGCATGCACCACTATGCCCGGCTGAAATGCTACTTTTAAAATGCTAATTATGAGATTCTTATTGCTTTGGAATTCAGTCTGTACTGCATCCGGGGTTCTTTTTCAATAGATGAAACCTAAATTTGGCACAGAAAACCTGGAGTCATTTAACTTTGAGAAGTGAGTCTTCATTTCTATTAAGTAAAATATTTGGGTTTGAATGCCTACAGCCCTCTCTCTGCACATGATAAAAATAGAGGCACTGAACAGTTTAACCACCTGCACTTTCCGCAGGTCGCATATTTTCCATGGTAAACAAGAAAACACAGATTGGAAATCCATTCATTCCTGCAGAAATGTGCTCCAGTTGGGGTTTATTTGTGTTTTCAATCAGAGGAAACCAAAAACAATCTTTGCAAGCTTACCGTATTTCATGCCTTTAGGCTCCAAGACATCTTTTTATCCCCTCTGCAGCTATTTCTATGTAAAGCCCAAGATTTTTTTTTTTTTTGATGCAGTTAATAATTGCAATTGCTGTTTAGTTTTCTGAGCATACACTGTGGCACAGACCACATGTTTTCCCTACTGTCATCTCATCTGTGATAATATTGGGACATCTTTAATCTTAATCCCTATCTTACAGATGAGAAGACAGGCTCAGAGAGAAGCAGAGGTTAATAATTAATAAGTGTCACAGCCTTTGTGTCTGTGCCCCTTAGATCTGAGAGCTGCAAAGCTGTGCTTTCTACACCAACATAAACCATTTCTGGTGTTCTTAACAAGTAGATGGCCAGGAGCATAGAGACCAAACCATTCCTCTCTCTCTCTCTCTTTCTCTCTCTCTCTCTCTCTCTCTCTCTCTCTCTCATTCTTTCTTTTTCTCAGTGCTATGGATCAAACCCACAAACCCAGGGCCATGCACCTCCTATGATCTTTTCTCTTAATTTTCAAGGTAGCTTTGGGCTCCCCCCAAAAGGTCCTAGTTTCTAGAGCTGATGCTTCCTTTGTCTTACCATATAGCCTTGAGAGGCCTCAGTTTCCCCTCTCTAAAAGGAGACATTACATCTAAGGGCCTATCAAGCTCTGATGCATAGAGATGTATCTTAAATTATAAGCTCAGACTCTCCACCCTGTTATTGGGATGGCATGCTATCAGGCACCAGTTTCCTGATTCCCTGGTTCCATTTATTTAACTCTGGTTCTCATCACTAGCTGCACATCAGAATGTCCTGAAGGAACTTTTAAAAATGCAGATACTCAGGCCTTGCCCAGCTCACCCCCACCCTCCGCCACCCCAGAGATTCTGCTTTAATTGGTCTCCAGTGTGACCCAGGCATCAGTATTTTTCTAAAGCTCCCTAGGTGAATGTGTAGCCGGGGTCGAATATTGATCTAACCCAGCAAAAGACTCCAATTTCATCCACCCCAGTTGGGCTTTTATAAATGTAGTTGCTGTAGCTGGAATTCCTTTTTATAAAATCCAATAACATTAGTGCTACCAGAGTTAATCTCAAAACAGATGTGAGCTTTCATTTTATTTAATTGCATGTTTTCCTTAAATAAGTCTCTCACTAAAGTTGCGAAATTGCTATGAGAGTGTGTATGTGCATGCACGCGTGTGTGTACATGTGTGTTATTGATGAAGATGATTCGGTACTACAATAACCAGAAGGTTCTAGATCAATCTGATCTAATAATTGATTGGCCTGGTGGAAGAAATCACACAATATATTGATTTAACCCAAAGAACCTTTTTCTTTGGAAATAGCTGTGTTAGACCTAGCCTAAGAGACTGGTTTGAGCTGGAAGAGGTAGAAGTAGAAAGCTTGGATAAGAGGTCAGCCCAGAGCCATTTGAATCCCCAAAGGCCCTAGGCTGTCTAGTATACTATTAGTCCCGCATCTTGGCATCTCCTAGAGGGAAGCGAACTTTCTAAGTCACTTCATCTAAATGTGACCTGATGACAGGTAAAGGCCAAACACACTTACAAATCAAAAAGATGTACTTTTTCTTTCCAGAGGGAACTACCAATTTTTTGATAACTAGAAGAAATCTAGTTTGTTCATAGGTAAACATCTATAATATTTTAAGACTGCTCATTAAACTTAAGTTTCCTTCTATTTTGTTCAACCCTTCAAGATCCATCCATCATCCCACCACCATACCACATGCACATGTGCATACACACGCACACACACACACACACACACACGCACACACACACACCATTAAAGTCTGGTTTCACAAATGTGTTATGGTTTGAATATGGCTTGCCTTCCTACCCCCAATTTATGCAAGAGTTTAATCCCCAAAGTCGTATGGTAATGGTATTAAGAGGGTAGAAACTTAATCAGAGTATGGCATTTAGAGGTGGGGCCTTTGGAAAGTGGTTAGGTTTACAGAAGGTCATTAGGGTGTAGTCCCATGATTGCATCTTGTTGGTTTTGTAAGTGGAGGGAGACCAGATATACAAATGTTGACACGTGCCCTCCCTGTCTCTGGTGCTATCACCACACTCGGTATTCTGCTGGGAAGAAGACCATCAGTAGTACTAAGCTGATGCCTATGCCCTTTAAACTCCAAACCTGTGAGCTAAACACGCTTCTTTTCAGCTGGGAGTGGTGGCACATGCCTGTAATCCCAGTACTTGAGAGGCTGAGACAGGAGACTCACAGACTGGAGACCAGACTCAGCAACCTAGCAAGACCCTATTTCAAAACAAAAAATAAAAAAGGGTTGGGGGTGTAGCTCAGAGGTAGGATGCCCTTTGGTTCAACCCCCAGCACCCTCCACACACACACACACAAAAGCCCCTTTTCTTTATAAAGTTAGCTTGCCTCAGGTACTTCATTATAGTAATGAAACACCAGCTAGTACAATATTCATATACATATACACACATTCATTCAGATATATACAAAAATGAAAACAAGCATGTATGTATTTCTACTCAACCTCTGGGGACATAGTTAAGGTGAATGAAATACTATATTTGGTATTAGTTGACATTGTAATCAGAACAGTATTTCTCCAAACGTCTTTGGTAGAACTGAGATTCAAACAGACATAAGGCAATTCTGACGACCTTTGCCCTTTGCCTGCTACTTATAAAAAATCTCAGCCATCCAAACAAGGACAAAATTCTACTTAATATAGAAAACACTTGCAATTGCCTTACATGTTAAACTTCTGTGTTTCCCCTTGGCAATAGAAGGATTAACATTTCTGTACAGGGAATGGTTTTAATCTTGCCTTCCATATTTACATTTCAGTATAGTTCATCTGGATTAGTTAATATTCACATGAATAAATATGCAGCCCAAAATGATCATAAATCACCATCCCAAAAAGGGCTGGGGGAGGGTGTATACTGATAAACTAAAGATGAAAATCCCAGAAGGACGCAGAAATATTCTCTAACACAAATTTCCATGATAAACTCTGGGTCCAAAAGAAGTCATTTCAAGAGTAGAACAAGGCAGAAACCAACCAATTAAAGCTTGCTTAAATGACAAAATTGGGGGCAAACATCTTGTCAACCCAAATAGATTGCCCTGCATAGACCAAAGATGAGTCTGTACTTTAAATTTTTTAAATAAAAGAATACCAGGCTAGATAAGAGTAATGGACTTTGAAGTAGCAGAGAAGTTGTCACTTCTTGTGTGAAATAGAAGGATCAGATCAGAAACACTGACCTTAGGAAAAGGAGTTAATAGTAGTTTCCAGAGCAGGAAATGATTTTTCTTTTTCTCTTACTTATAATAATATGTAGTCTGAGTCTGGGGACAGAAATAACATAATGAAAATGTGTTTCATTTCTGTCTAATCCAATAAACATTTATTGAGCACTTAGTATGCACCAAGCAGGCATTGGACTAAGCATAAAGGTGCCAAGCTGAGTAGGACTCAGCCACCTTCCTAGGGAAGCCCCCGTCAGGTGGCATCGCTTACAGGAGAACCCAGCTGAGGTTTCATACAACCACAGTTTCACAGCTGATAAATCCAGTTGCTCCCAACTTGAGGCTTGAGCAGGGGGACAGGGAGTTGGGGATAACTTGGATATGCCACATCTTTGAACTATAGCCAATTTTTCTGGTCACTATTGGGAGTCAACATGATAGAATCATCCATTCAAATCCCCATGGGATCCATCAGGGCCAACCCTGGGTTGCCAACCAAGGGGGTGCTATGGTGGATGTAGAAATGAAGAAATCAGGGTCCCTGGGCCTCCAGAGGTCTCCAGTCAGGTTTCCAGATAAAAAGGAAAATCAGACGAGTAAGTAAAGGTGCACACTGCCATATGGCAAGTAAAAATTACTTGATAATAGGTTTTGCCCAAGAGAAACTATGGAGAGAAGCCTCTGAAGTGCTTCTTTGCTTAGAAAGATGCACAGTCGTCCCAAATACCAGCATGACACATTGGCTTTGCCAACCACCTGGTGTAGGTCCTCCCTCACACCTGGGCTGGCTAGGAAGTAGCTATTAACTGATGACAGTCTCTGTCTCGGACACAGACATTTAGCCCTTTGCAGGGAAGTCTGAGAAGCCATCAGTTTGTAACTTCGGCTTTTGGGGGAAAGCAAAGTACTGGCGTTTGAATTCAAGCTAGAGATGCAGTTGGGCATTGTGGTGCATGCCTGGAGTCCCAGCTGCTCAGAATACTGAGGTGGAAGGATTACCTGAGGCCAGCCTAGACAATTTAGGAAGACTCCATCTCCATCAAAAAAAAAAAAAAAATCCCAAATTGAGATGCTGGTAAAAGCCTATCTGTCCACTAAGCAGGAGTTGGAGAAAAAGGCATCCTTGAACGAAATGGTAGTTTATTGCTTGCTTTTTATCATTCCAGCTGTCCATGTCGGCTCAGCTATTCTGTCCGGTCTTCCCCAGCCACCCCAGCCTGGATGGCTATTTGTGGGTCTCAAATCTCACAACTCCTTGGGCTATCTCCCTGGATCTCATATTCCAATACTGTGTGGGACTCTTCTGTGGCTGGGTCATGGTTGTAGGTATGGCCTTCTCAATTAGTCTGGAAATGCTGACCCTAGACATCACATCTCTCCCTCCGAGTCCTCTGTCACTCCTTGCATAGGGCAGTTTGCATGCTATGGACTGAGCATGGCCCGACAATGAAAGCCTTGGACTCCAACTGGAAGACCTGGAGACTATGCCCATGTGACCACTGATGAACTATTGGTCTTGAAAATTAACTTCTGTCTGGGCTGTAATGCCCCCATCTATAAAGTGAAGTGTGTGGTCATCCATTCTGTGAGGCCAGCATCCTTAATGCTCTGTGATTATGTAGTTTCTAGCAAATGCTGGATCATTCCTCCCTCTCTCTTTATTTCTCTAAAAACACAGAGAAACACACAAACACACACACACACACACACACACACACACACACATACACACACACACCTCACTTTCTCTTTCTCCCTATATATGTGAATTAGCAGGCAACTGGGTCACTTTTAAATGAGACAAACACACAAACTTCAAATTACTGCTGTTTAGGCCTCTTCAGAGAACCGCTCCTGAGACTGGCATTTTATCCTAACAATTTTAATGTGAAATTAACTCCAACTCCATCTGAATATAAAACTGAGCACCCATGTGACCAGTTCTTTACAGTGCATGGAACAGTTTTATATCCGTTCCCCTATAATTCTACCACAACCTATTATCACCGGGCCCACTTGACAGCAGCAGGTTCAATACGGTCACACAGCTGGGCAGCACATTGTCTCCACTCCACAGAAACCAGCTGCCCCCTCCTCATGCTGCAGAGTTCTCCCCTCCAATGGGGAGGCAGGAAAGAGCAGTTTCCAAGGGAAGAAGAGCAAGGAGAAGAGCTGGGGAAAGAGTCAAGGAGAAGAGGAAGAGGTAGCCATGTGTCTGATACTGGCGACAAGCCCCAGTTCATAGTACCTTCTACCTCCTGGGATTTAGAATCTGTGGGTTTTTCTTCTGATCCTCTGCTACTTCCCAGCCCTCTCCCCTCAAAGGCTTCCCTAAAAAGAATGTCCACTGCAATATTTCTCCAGCTGTTTGATCTTTTTAAATGTCTCTCATTTGTCTGGGGCATGTGCTCCTGCCAAAAAATAGAACCTGGGCATTCAGGACGGGAAAGGGTATTAAATGGCAAAAGCCTGCCTCGTGCCAGGGGTGTGGGCAGCCCTGAGATAGCTATGAGGACCAGATGTCCTGGATTTGCTGAGATGGTCCCAATTTAAAACATTCTAGTCTCTTGTCCCCATAAGTGCCTTCACACTTGTCAGATCATGTGTCTCTCTCTGGGGTTTGGAAAATATAGTTACCACGCGGCTATCCAATACCAAATGTCAAACTGACCTAGAGTCAGCATTGTGGGGTGGAAAGAGCACAGATATTGAAGCCCAGTGGACCTTGGGTCAACCAGCTCTGCCACTTACTATCTGTGTGGCTTTAGGCAGTTTTTGTTCTTTTGGAGCCTCAGTTTCTTCATCTAGGAAATGGCAAGTTTGCTCTAAGTTGGCCCCATAGATCTTGTGTCGTCAGAGATAACCACTACTGACAGACACTAAGTACCTTCCTGCCATTCTGTCTGTACAATCCTGTCATTTGGAGTCCCTAACATTTTGGTCAAATCTGAAGCAAGACTATGAAAAGCATAAGCTTACAGGTATAGTTCAGGTGCATCTTCAACAGCCAGAAGAACAGCAACCAAAAGACTCAAACAAATGAAACGCTCTCTTTTCCTCCCACCCATTCCTCAAGACTCAATTCCAATCCACTCCCCACTGCTCTTTATCAGTTACAGATCACTGGCTGATCCTGCCCCAGCCAGATTAGGAGGGGCGTCTCATCTGGGTGCTGCTGGAGGCTCCAGGTGACCTTTGCCTCTGCTTTTACTGCCTGCACCCCACTGGTTGCAGACCAGCACCCAGACCTTCCTTGAGCTCATCCCCACCTAGTACTCAGGGCCAAGTGGCACGAGTGGAAGGGGAGTCCACTGTGGAGCCAGACAAGTGTCATGTCAAGTTCTGGTGGCCTGCTAACCTGCTGTGTGATTCCCAGCTGTTCACTCAGCTTTGCCCGGCCTCAGTACCTTCATCTGTAAACTAGAATTGGATTTCCTATGCCTTGTGCTATAGAAAGCATTTTAAAAGCCATATTGTTGCCATGTCATTTAAAAACATGTATGTACTCCTCCACTCCCCAGCCTTCTTCAGCTGTTTCTAGGCACATCTATCGCAAACACAGCATTAAAGGTTCTCCTTAATCTGGTGTACCCCAAGCTACTCAAACTTACTTCCCACGCAGCACGTGCTATTGACACCAGCTGTGCTGGCCTCTGCATCCTGCGGTGGCCGCTCCCCCTCCGCATCCTACCTAAGCACTCAGCACTCCCTCCTCTGAGCCCTCCTAAACTGAGTTACACCCTTTCCCCACTGCTGTGGACAGAACTGTGCCCCCACCACCAACCCATGGGCTGAAGATCTAACCCTCAAGGTGACTGTATTTGGAGTCGGGGCCTCTGCAGACATAATTAAGGTTAAATGAGGTCATCAGGGTGGGGCCCTAGTCTGATAGGACTTTAAGAAGAGACCTGCGAGAGCTCCCTGCCATGTGAGGGCAGAAACATCTACAAGCCAGAAAGAGAACCCTCAACATGAACCAAACTGCCTGGCACCTTGATCTTGGAGTTCCCAATCTCCAGAGCTGTAAGACAATAAATGTCTGTTATTTAAGCTACTGATGTATGGTATTTTTGCAATTATAGACAGATAAGTAGATGGATAGAGATTAATGATAGGGATACATTCCCAACTTTGTCATTGTGAGAACATCATAGAGTATACTTACATAAAGTAAGGCAGCTATGACGTTACCAGGTGACATAATCTACGGAATTATTGTCATACATGTGGTCTCTTGTTAACCAAAATGTCTTTATTCAGCTCACTACTGTATGTGTACGTGTGTATACATATATACACATGCACATATACAAAATCCTGCTGTGTGACAGCCACTGTACAATTCACTTCAGACCCAATATCAATTGAGTTTATCTCTATTTTATAGTTGAGAAAATGAAGACTTAGATTAAATTATTTGCCCAGGTCACTCATCTGGTAATGAAATCCCCAGCCAGTGCTAAGTCCCACTGACAAGCATTCATTTTGCGGGTACATTCCGAGCAGCTACTGTAAGCAGAGCTCCCAGATACCATCGGTGGAGGATATAGAACAGAGCACAACATACTCTCTGTCCATCAGAAACCGCACAAGGAAGGCAGGAAGGTAAATCATGAGTCACAGGCGGCCATGAACGCTGTGAGCAGGAGCAGGAATCCAGGACAGGAGAGGCCGTGCTTGCTGCTGCTTGGGCCAATCTAGGAAGACTCTACAGAGGAGGTGACCTTAGATGACAAGCGGGAGCAAGGTGTGGGAGTGGAAAGGTGCTGTAGAGGGCCGGGGTGCTGTCACTAACCAGGACCCAAGGCTCCTAGGGTGATACACCCCCAGAAAGACAGACTAGGGTAACAGGGGTAGGGCCTTGGGCAGCATGGGGCTGATTAAGGCAAAGCTGCTGGGGTTCCAGACACATTTTGGCCCATCCCTATCTGCCCCCCTCCCAACTTCCCTGTAAGGCAGGGAACTCAACTGGGCGCTCTAGACTGCAGAGAAAGGGCACCATGCCTAGAAGAGAGCTGGGCTATGGCAGAGGTCTGCTGAGACTGGAGTCCACCAGTGGCTGCCGCCACCCAGCTGGGTGACCTTGAGTGCATCTCCCTGCATGGCTGGGTGACTTCTGAGCTCCTGCGATTGCCAGCACCTCAGGCTCCGGGCTGCAGTGCAGGCAGGACCCCGGTGCCGCGGGTGGGAAGCCGTAGAGTGCAGCCTCCTGCTCTGAGCTCTCAGGCCCCTGGCCTGACCTCGGGGCCCTGGTGCGACACGCCGGGGGAGAGACCTGTCAACCCGCAGCCCCCTCCCCGGGCCGTCTCTGAAGGTCGGCGCTCGGAGCGCTGGGAACCGGGCCCCTGGGCCCGCGCCCGTGCCACGAGGGCCAGAGGGCAGGCCAGGGCGCGGCCGGGCGGCGGCGGAGGCCCCGGGTCGCGGCAGGCCGGGCGGGCGGCGTGTGGGCGGCGGCGGCCAGCGCTCGGAAGTGCCCCCGGGGCCTCCGCGGCGGGCGGCTCCTGTTTCCCGGCTCCCGCCCGGGCGGGCGCGAGGCAGCTGCTGGGAGGTGAGCGGAGCAGCGTTTTCCCACAGTCTGGGGCGGTGACACATGGCGCTCACACATTCCACAGCCGGCGGCCGCGCCAGCCCTGGCCGCGAGTCAAGGCAGCGCCGGGAGCGGCCGCCGAGCAGGTTCCGACTCCGGCCCCCGCCGCGGCCGCCTTCCCGCCTTCCACGCCCGGCGGGGGCGGAGGGAGGACGCGCGGCGCGGCGCGGCGGCCGGCTTAACCCTTGCGGGGCACACCCGCCGGGGCAGCAGCTCTCCAACGCCTGCGCGCCTCACCCAGCGCTGAGCGAATGAACGAGCAACGAGGGAATGCACGCGCGCTAAAGGGAGCCCTTGCTAGCACGCACGCGTACGTGCCTGTAGGACACCTGGCCTGGACAGGTTTCTGCCCTCTGCAAAGCTCCCCACTCACGCTCTCAGTGCATTCGCGAAAGAACACAATCTGGGGGGAAGGGTGCCGGCACTCCCAGTTTACAAGGCTGGAACTGGACTCAGGGAGAAGTGACTTGTAGGAGTGGCTTCACTCTTCCTTCTAAATTCAGATAGGAACTGCCAAGGAGATGGGAGTGGGGGGCACTCCCCACCCACCCCCCAACAGAAGCACTCACTTTGAAGTGGAACCAGTCTCTGGCCAGGACCCCCTCTCACAACTCTATGTATCCATGGACTGTGGAAACCTTGATCGCAGCTGATTCTGGCAACAATTTGACAGATACAAAAGCGATAATTAGAAAACTGAACAAAAAGGGCTCTGTGATTGTGGGTGGGGATTGTTCCTATGGGATAGCTGAGCACTCCCTTATAAGCTTCTCTTGGGCTTGTGTGAACTCCCTGCAACCCCTCCAGCTGTTACAGCATCCCTGACTACATCTAGAGCTGCATCTAACTGCCCACGACAGAGACTACACTGGAACCCAACATCTCCACTCACCTAAAATCCCACAGAGCAAGGGCTCTAGCAAGCACCCACAAGGCAGCAGTCTAGACCCCAGAGCAGCAAGGGTCTTACCTATATTGCCTTTAATTCTCACAGCAACCCAGTGAGGTGAGTAGTGTCGTTGCCCCTGGTTTTCACCTAGAGGTGAAATCACTTGCCTATGGTCACATAGCTGTAAGTGTACTTGACCCCGGGTTCATCTAACCACCAGCCAGTGCTGTGTCAACCAGGTCTCAAAGTTTAGATGCAGCTCAGATTACATTCTACGCACACACCCTCTCCTCTCACCTCCCGATAGCATGCACACACACCCACACACACTGACCTGCCCAACCTTTACCCTTTCCAAGCAGGGTGGCACCTGAATCCTCAGTGCCTTTGACTTTGGGAGAACCTGGTAGCATTTTTTAAACTCACTTCTGGTTGGTGAAATAAAAGTCGATATATGCTCAATTATTCCAGTATCATCAAAGGATCAATGTGTCAACCCTGGAGATTCATGATCTATGGAGTAACTCCAAGTTCATTCATTCAATCAGTTGGCATTCGCCATACACCTACTCCAGGTCAGACACCTGGCAGGGTGCTAATGATGACAAAGGAGACGAGGAGCAGAAGAGAAGAAGGAAGAGTAAGATAATTCAGAAGACCCACAGTCCCCACTTAGGGCTTCCAATGGAGCAGACTGGAAAGACCCATAAAGAGAGGATTATATCATTGCATGATCAGAGAGGCATGGACTAAGTGGGGGTACAGAGGTAAGAATGCCGCTAGTTGAAGTCCAGGAAGGGTTGCACTTTATGTTGGGTCTTTGTCTAAGTCTGTTTTGTGCTGCTTTAACAGAATACCAGAGTAGGTAGTAATTTATAATGAATGTAAATTTGTTGGCTCACGGTTCTGGAGGCTGGGAAGGCCAAGATCCAGGAGAGAGTCTCTAGCGAGGGCCTTCTTTTGGTGTCATCCCATGGCGGAAGTGCATGGAGAGGGAGAGAGACAGACAGATGATAAAAGGGGGCTGAACTCCCTCTTTATAACCAACCCACTCCCAAGCAAATGGTGTTAATCCATTCACTCAAGGCCTAATTGCCCTCATTAGGCCCCACCTCCCAACGCTGGTGCATTGAAGATAAAATTTCCAACATATGCTTTTGGGGAGACATGTTCAAACCACAGCAGCCTTGAAGAATGAACAGTCTCCATATGGAGGATACGGGAAGGTCACTCCAGACAGAGGAAACAAGACCTGATATCTTTGATATGTCACAGAAAATATAAGCCATACATAAAAAATTAATAATTGCATGTCATCAAAATTAATGTATACCATAGCCTGTAATCCCAGTACTTGGGAGGCTGAGACAGGAGGATGGCAAGTTTGCAGCCAGCCTCAGCAACTTAGCAAGACCTTCAGCAACTATGTGAGACCCTGTTTTAAAATAAAATATTTTAAAAATAGAGCTAGGGGCATAGCTCAGAGGTAGAATGCCCCTGGGTTCAATCGCCAGTACCCCCCCATTGTGTGTGTGCATATATATATATATATAGTGTGTGTGTGTGCATATATATATATATGGGTTTTTTACATACACACATATATATACATATATACATATATGCATATACATATATACATATACATACACACACACACATCTAAAAAAGGCAAACGGCAGATCTGGAGAAAATATTTACAAAAATATATATCTGACCAAGGACATATATAGAGAACATATAAAGAATCCTGTTGCTCAATAACAAAAAGACAAACAAGGCCGGGCGTAGTGGCCCATGCTTGTAATTCCAGTACTTGGGAGGCTGAGACCAGAGGATCCAGGTTGGCGGCCAGCCTCAGCTACTTAGTGAGGTCCTCTGAAACTTAGTGAGACCCTGTTTCAAAATAAATAATTAAAAAATAGGGCTGGGGTGTAGCTCAGAGGTAGAATGCCCCTGGTTTCAATCCCTAGTACCGCAAAAAAAAAAAAGAAAAACAATCCAATTTTTTTAATAGTCAAAAACTAAACAGATACTTTATAAAAGAAGTTATACAAATGGCCACAGTAAGTACATGTGAACATATTCAACATCATCAGTGCCTGGAGAAATGTCAATTAAACTATGAGATACCACTACACACCCACGAGGATGGCTAAAATTAAAAACTGACAGCACCAGATGTTGGAGAGGGTGTGGAGCAATTGGAATGCTCATACATCACCAGTAGGAAAGTTAAATGGTACAGCTACAGCCGGGCGTGGTGGCGCATGCTTGTAATCCCAGTACTTTGGGAGGCGGAGACCGGAGGATCCGGGTTCGCGGCCAGCCTCACAGCTCGCTCTCTCTCTCTTTCTCTCTCTCTCTCTCTCTTTCTCTCTCTCTCTCTCCCCCTCTCTCCCTGTCTCTCTCTCTCTACTTAGTGAGGCCCTCCACAACTTCGTGAGACCCGGTTTCAAAATAAAGTATAAAAAATAGGGCCGGGGCGTAGCGCGGAGGTAGAATGCCCCTGGGTTCAATCCCTGGTACCGCAAAATAAAATAAAATAAAATAAAATAAAATAAAATAAAAAAATAAATGGTACAGCCACTTTGAAACACTGAGAGTGTCTCAGAAACGTGAACATAGACCTACCCAGTGGTGTACTGGTAAATGTTTTAACAGTGGGCTGTCTGGAAGAAAAGCAAGCCTGTATTGTACCATTTGCTGATTCCCCTGCTGTAAATACTCCCTCCATGGTCATTGCAAGGCCCAATGTGATCTCATTAAAGCAGAGTTGGAAAGAGATGAGCACAATCCGCTCTTGCAAGTTGGCCCTGTCCACTCCAGCACACCATGGCCTCTACCCCATGATCTAGCAATCCTACTCTTAGGTGTTTACCTAAGAGAAATGAAAACACATGTCCACAAAAAGCTGTACTCATTATATCCCAAACCTGGAACGGATAAATAAGCTGTGCTCTAGTCATACAACAGAATACTATGGGATACAACTCTATGGTGAAAATGAATGATCCACTGAGACATGAAACACAATGTCCGCATCTCAAAAAGATCAAACTGTGAAAGAAGGCAAGCATGAGAAGAGCATCTGTATGGTTGCATTTATATGACATTCTGGAAGAATCAAAAGTAATCCATGGTGATAGAAATGAGATCATGTTTTCTGGGGGAGGCAGGGATTGACTGGGAAGGACTTTATGGGATGAAAAATATTCACAAATATTCTGGACCTTAATATGCATTGGTTGTAATGGAACCCTTACAATCTTATTTCATATTTCATTGTATATAAACTATATCTTTAAAAGAGAAAGCCATCACAACTAGAAAGCCTGGGCTTTCAGTAGCAGAGGATCAGGGACCAGCTTGGGGGCTAAAAAAAAAAACAGCTGGCTCATCACATGGGCCTCAGGGAGTAAACCGGGCTTCTCTTATTTTCTTTTGGCAAAACTAACAAAGCATTATTTGCTTTGCCGCCCACTGTGGTTACTAGGTCCACTGGCCACAGGGCAGAGTGTATCCCTTCCGGGCTGGGCCCCGGAAGGTGCTGAGGTCAGCCTGGCCCACTCTCCCCACAGCCCAGCTCATCTTTCCTCCACCCCTCTGTTCCCTCCTCCTTTGAGGAATCCATTTCCAAAACTTGCAAAGTGACTGACCCCCAGTTCTCTCCACTCCCTCATATTTTCCTCTAACTTTCCAACTCTCCCTTCCTCCCATCTACAACCTCCCATCCCTCTTTTACTTAAATACCTTTACAGACATATATGCTAATTAGTTAACAGCCCAGGGCAGTCAGGAATCCCTGTCTCCAAGAATTTTAATAGTCATTAAAGCATGAAAATGATCCAGTAACTCACCAAAATCATCTAGTGCATTGAATTTGAGTGACTTGAACTCTTTGAGTCTCAATTTTCTCACTTACACAATAAGGGAAATAATTCCCAGGGGTCTATTTTAAGGATAAAATGAGAATCTCTGACGGCATCTGCCAGTTTGGGAGATTCAGGGTTTGTGGCTAGTTTCTTTTTTCATATTGCATTCCTTACAAACACATTTAAATGACACCATTTTAAGGTGTTTGGGGAATGTTCCCAAGTCACACCTAATTGAGGAGCAAAGACCAGATGCCAGCCCAGGCCCCTGCTCCACTTCCAGTGCTCGGTCCACATGGTGCTTCCCAGGGTTGAAAGCCATGTAGCCCAGGCCACAAGCAATGGTGTCCTTCCACCATGTTGCCATCTCTGCAGTTCTAGAAACGTGAATACAAGGGCCAGGTGCAGCAAGGTGGACAGGCTGTTGTCTCACACACACATAATAAAGCTCCTTTCACACCCTCCTACCTCTCACTCCTTAATTAGTCTCCTGTGAACAGAAGGTCTCCATGACTTTTCCAAGTTTTATAATGAGTTACTTGTACAATTCTTGGAGAGTGAATGTGAGGCACTTGTAAAACTTCACATAATACACAGGGTTTCCCTTTACTTTATTCACACATGTTTTCCTGAAACGCAATGTGCTAGTCATTGTCTAGTCACTCCCAGCCCGCCCACCTCTTAGCTTCAGTCTCCGTCTCACTCTCTCTGCTGTAAAGATGGCTGGTCCAAGCCCCTCTAAAACATTGCTGGTAATTCTCCTCAATTGCCTTTCTCCTCAAGGCTAATGTTTCTTTGGTCTTCTTTCTTATTTGACCTTCTTTATGAACTATTTAATGTTCCTCCAACGAGCACAATGCTTTTCCATTCCTGTGCTTTGCTCCTGCCATCTCTCCCACATTCCCCTTTCTCTTTACATGGTACCCATCCTTCAAGATTCAGTTCAAAGGCCAGCTCCTCCACGGAGCCATCCCTGATGTGCCCACATGGAAGTGCTCTCTTCTTTCCTCTGAGCCCTATAATACTTTTTTCAATTCCCTTGTGATATTTATCCCTGTCTCCTTCCCACATCTTGGGTGAATAGACTGGGAGGTTGTTGAGTTGATGGATGAATGGGTGGATGGGTGGGCGGATGGATGGATGGATGGATGGATGAATGGATGGATGGATGGATTCATGCATGCATGTGTGCACACATGCATGAAATGTATAGGAATTATTGAGTTAATAGATAGGTAACAGGCAGGCAACATTTCTTAAAGCTACAAAACATTCTCATACCTGAGTTTCTGCATCATGTTAAAACATGTTCTTGTTCAATTTTTATTCAACAGCTTCTATTTCTTGTTCATCCATCCCCTAATCTCGTCTAGGGGAAAGGCATTTGGTAATATTTCATTCAGGCTGGATCCCAAGTCCTATGCAGCCAATGTTCATGGATAACAAAGGGCAAAATACATTTTCATCGGGCCCCAACCTGAAGCCGCATGAGTTTTTACTGGCACTAAAAGTAAACATATTTCTTGTTTCTGCTCTTTGGGTCTCAGCTGAACGGAAGGGCAACCAGTCCAACAACTCATTTTTCAGATGAAAAAAACCTAGGTCTGAAGAAGGAAAGTGGCTCGCCCAAGAGCAGAGGTAGAGTAAAACTACAACTCTGGGTCTTGACTGTCGACTTCTTGACCTGTCCTTACACCTTCAAACTTAAAGCCAAAGGACTGGCTTGTCCATTTGGGGTATGTTTCAAAGCTTGATGAGAAGCAGGGAGGTTTGAGAAGAAAACCCAAGACTTCTCTGGAGAGGGGTAAGATTTCTATGTTATGGATTGTTTTTATGCTTAACACCATTGCTTTGGGATCTTAACTTTTCCACATCTCAATTGCACAATGAAGAGAAAATGTTATGCCTCTGACTCTTTCCCAGGGGCTCTGGAAGATTCCAGAGTGTGTCTGCGCAGTAAACACATTTGGAAAATGTGATTTAGAAAATGAGGAATTGGAGAGCTTTGCATTGTTGGCTCTGATGGTTCTTCCTAGCAGAACTTCTAACATCCACTAGGACTGGACAACATTATTTAAATCTCCTCTATTACCACATCCAGAATTCAGAATTAACCATTCTCTGCTCCAGGGATTTAACTTCTTTCCATAGTTTTTACTAAAGAATGAAATATTCAGATGAGGCTGGGTACTATCTCTGGTACCCTACCCTTGACTTCTTTGCCCCCAAATACAGCTTAACCATACTTCCCAGGAATTTCTAAAACTTTGAGCCAAAGTTTCTAGAAAAATCTTTAATTTTGTTTGGAGATTATAACTTCTTGATGACCATGGCTCAACACTGTTGCTGGGTGTGGTGGGTACACACCTTTAATCCCAATACTTGGGAAGCTGAGACAGGAGGATCACAGGATTGAGGCTAGCCTCAGCAATTTAGCCAGACCCTCAGCAATTTAGCAACACCCTGTTTCAAAATAAAAAATAATGTAATGTATTGTATGTCCCTATCACTCTGAACTACATGATGCGAGACTACAATGCACCAATAAAAGTATATATAAAAATAAATAAATAAAAATAAAAAGGGCTGGGGCATAGCTTAGTGGGAGAACACCCCTAGATTCAATCCCTAATACTAAAAATAAAATGAAACCGGGCATGGTGGTGTATGCTTATGATCCCAGTACTTGGGAGGCTGAGACAGGAGGATCACAGGTTCAAGGATAGCCTCATCAAGTAGTGAGATTCTCATCAACCTAGTAAGACCCTGTTTCATAATAAAAATTAAATAGGGTTGGGGGTATAGCTTGGAGGTAGAATGCTCCTGGGGGTAGATGCCCCAGTACCACAAAAAAAGATAAAAAATAAATAAATAAATAAAATAAAACCACTGTCTGCCTCAAAGCTCTGTGAAGAACAAAGGGCACAACTTACTTATTTATGTAAGCATAAGTACAGTCCATCACTATTCAGAGGTTTTTTATTTTTGGTGGTGGTGGTACTGGGGATTGAACCCAGGGGTGTTCTACCTCTGAGCTACACCCCCAGGCCTTTTTAAATTTTTGTTTTGTTTTGAAACAGAGTCTTGCTAGGTTGTTGAGAGTTTCTTCACATTGCTGAGGCTGTCCTCAAAGCTGCGATCCTTCTGTCTCAGCCTCCCAATTACTGGGGCTACAGACATGCAACACCACACCCAGCTTCAGAGGCATTTAAAAAAATTATTTTTAATTATCATTGTCTCCTGGAAAATCCAAAGATAACAGGAAAAAAGTGGGCGAGGACCCAGGAAACAGAGGCATGGTTGGGGGGGAGGTGTCTCTGTAAAAACTTAACCTCCTTCCCCAACACCCAGGTGGCAATTATGACTGGTCAGCCAACCTAAAACATGTCCTGCTTTTATGGATTTCCAGTCAATACCCCAAATGCCTGAAGTTTCTTAAAAAAAAGAAGAAGAAGAAGAAGAAGTGAGGGAGGAAGAAAGGAAGGAATCCAAACAGTGGACAAAACCCACAAAACCCAGGCGGCTGTGGCCCTCGCTCCAGCTTGGGAGGCGGCGACAATGGTGAGAAATCAATGCCCAGAACCGCGAGGCAGCTTTCAGACACCTCTTGACCCTGTCGCTTCCTGGGTAATTAAGAGGCACTACAGTTCCGTGTCACTGTCAGGGGCTGAATGTATATCGATAGATAGATATATATGTTCTTAAAAGATTCTTTTTCTACAGTCTTGGTCAGGATCTTGCCAAAGAAAAGGGGGAGAAGAAAGGCATTTTGTCCAGAGTTCAGTGAAAGGAAACATGAAAGGAGAAACCTAAATTTTTCAGCCCCGTCTGCTCCTGACATGGGAAAATGGCGCAGACAAGAATGGATGGCTTGTTCGCCTTTGGTTTTTTTCTTCCTCCCCTTGACAGATTATCTGTGTGAATGTAGTGGAGGCGGCAGGGCACCCCTCCCGCTCCGTGTTCTTCAGATACTCTAAAAGCAAGAATGCAAACCCGAGGTCTTCGTGACAGGCAGAGTCCCTGCTCTGCTTCCTTCATGAGGTCCCAAAAGGGATTGCTTCCCTTCTTTCAGCCTCAGTTTCCCCAAATGAGAGAAATTGGACTAGTCCCTTTTTGGAGCCTTTTCTAGCACTGGCATTCACTGAGGTCATGAGAAATGGTTTCTGTCTCTAGCCCTGCCAAGGGAACAGGAGCACAGAATGCTGGGAGGGAAGAGTAGGCATCCCCTCTCACGCCTGTCAGATAAGTTTCCAAGGCCACTCAAACCCTAGTGATCCCAGAGGCTGGGACGCTGGGAGGAAGTCATGCTAACCTGCTGCACAGAGGGAAACTCTGGACACATTTTGTTAGTTCTGACTGAGGGCTCTTCTCTGTCCTTTCCCAGTGGCACTTGTCTGTGGGGCCCCACTCAGAGGGTTGACAGCCTGCTCTGTAAACAGACACGAGTTGCGTGTGCACCATTGGACTGTGTGCCCCTGACTCAGAACCCACACTGGTTATCTGTGCATCCCTGTCAGCGCCAGGCCCCACCTGGCACAGAGACAAACTCAGTGTTGATTAAACTGACAACTGGGTTTAAAGGTACGGCGGGAAGAAGGAAGCGTGTTCTTATTGGGTGCCACAGTGAATCACCACCACATAAAGCTAAGCTTTTTTATTTCACCAAGCCTAGTCACTCACTAAGTTCTAGGCAACCAGTTTTACACCTGAGGGACAAGAACCTGGTCTATCATCTCTCTAGGACCACTAGTAATACAGTGACTGGGTACACACACCAGTAAAGTTGAGGGAGGGAAAGGATGAATGGTATCACTCAATGAGGGCTTCCTCTTTGATCTGCCAACTCTAGCCCTTAGCATGAGATTGTGTCTATAATGACTGCCCCTGGGACCTCTGTTAGTGTGGCCCACTGGTACCCTGAAATAAGTAACATGTTCTTCGTGGTGTTGTAAGGGTGTCACATACACACAGGCTCCTGGCAGGCTGCAAAATGCTCTGTAAGTTGCAGGGGCTGTCTCACCAAAAATGTCCTCCTTCATTTTGGGAATACCAAAAGGATAAGTTTACTAGTAAATGTGAAAAGGAATTACACTTACCTAGAGGAAAAGCACAATAAAAATCCATATGACCCAGCTAAATCACTTCTTGGTCTCTTTCCAAAAGAATTAAGGTCAGAACACTATAGTGATACATGCATACCCATGTTTATAGCAGTACAATTCACAACAGTCAAGTTATGGAACCAACCTAGGTGTCCATCAACAGATGAAGTAATAAAGAAAATGTAGTATATACACACAATGAAGTCTTAGCCATAAAGAAGAACAAAATAATTTCATTTGCAGGAAAATGGATAGAACTAGAGAACATCATGCTAAATGAAATAAGCCAGACTCAGAAAATCAAGGGCTGCATGCTTTCACTTATATGTGGAAGCTTGGGGGGGGGAGGAATTCATGAAAATGAGGAGACTAGTAGAGTAGTGGAAGGGGATAGGGAAGGGGTTAGGGGAGGGAAAGGGGAGGTATGGGGAAGGAAACAACAAATCCTGTTAGGTGGATATATGACTGAAGCACTGTGAATCTCACTATCATGTACTATTGCAATGCATCAATAAAAAGTAAAAACAAATTTTATAAAAATAAAAGAAAAATCCATTATCACTCTACTGTGTGTGTAACTCGTCTGAAGCTTGTCTTGATGTTCTCTTCCACTCATTGGACAGGTGCTGTGATTTAGCCTCCTGGCTGAACTTGAGAAGCTGGCTCCCAAACACCTGGCTTCCCTCCCAACCCTACCTGAGGGGGAGGCGCTAGGTCAGTGTGACCCAGGTTAAGCAGGGATAGGCCCTCCCTAGGTACCACAGATCATTAGTACTTGGGCCTCTTAGCCACTTCTTCTGGCTGGCTTAAAGCCCTTTTTATTTGTTCTCACGGTGGCTTGAGGGACAAAAGGGACAAGTTTTACCAGCCCTAGAGTGGCTGAGTAGCTACTGAGTACCTGAAATGCGGCTAGTGTACCTACAGAGCTGAATTTTTCATTTTATTGCATTCTAATTAATTTAAACAAATTAATATGAACAAATTTCAATAGCAGCAGGTATCTGGTAGTTACCATGCTAGAAAGCGGAGCTCGGCTTGACACCCGTCTCCACAGTCCCCAAATTTACAAAACATTAAATTTGAAAAATCTGAGTAAGATAATAAATGGGTCAGCAGCTGAGCACAGTGGCACATAGCTGCAATCCCAGTACTTGGGAGGCTGAGACAGGAGGATTCCAGGTTCAAAGCCAGCCTCAGCAACATAGCAAGGCCATCAGCAACTTAGGAAGAACCTATTTCAAAATAGAAAATAAAAAGGGATGGGGGTGTAGCTCAGAGGTAGAATGCCCCTGGGTTCAATCCTCAGGAACACACACACACACACACACACACACACACACAGGTAATAAATGGACTAGCTAGAAGGAGACAGAGGCTTCTTAGTGCTCATCTGGTGACCAGATGACTGTATTTTCAAAGTCAACCAGGGCTACCCAGAGCTGGTGGCAGAGCCCTCCTTGAAGCAGCTGTCAGCAGTGTGCCCCACCAGGATGACTCTTCTTCCTCTAGTGGCCCTGGCATGCCCTCCCCAGAGTAACCCCACCCTAGTATGGATGGCATATGACTGTCCAGGTGTGCAGCGGCAACTCTGCTGGACTATGAGCTCCCAAGGGACAGGGACTGGGCTCGCCCATCATTGAATACTTCTCTCCAACTCTCCAGCCCAATGCCTGTCACACAGAAGGCATTAAAGAAGGGTTGCTTCTAGAAGCATTCCCAATGTGTAATTCAGAGGTTGTTATGATTACAAGATAGGATCTTCTATGGATGGAATGCTTATGTTCCTCTTATATGTTAAAATCTAATCCCCGAAGTGATGGCATTTGCATAGGGGAGTTGGGGGCAATAATCAGGTTTAGATGAGGTCATGGGGGTGGAACCCCTATGATGTAACTCTTGCCCTTATAAGAAGAGGAAGTGACCAGAGTCCTCCTTCTCTACCATATCAGACTATGGCAAGAAGGCAGCCTTCTGCAAACTAGGAAGAGAGCCCTCACCAGATACTGTATCAGCAACCACCTGGATCTTAGACTTCTTATCCTCCAAAGCTCTGAGAAATAAATATTTGTCATTTAAGCCAGCCAGTCTATGATATTTTGTTACAGCAGCCTGGACTGATAGAAACAAGGTCTTTGGAAAGAGCAAAATTTGACATCAGCTTTTTGACACATACTCATTAAAGAAAAAAGTAAGGTGTGCATGGTGATGCATACTTATAATCCCAGCACTTGGGAGGCTGAGACAGGAGGATCACAGGTTAGAGGCCAGCCTCAGCAACTTAGCAAGACCCTCAACAACTTAGCAAGATCCTGCTTCAAACTAAAAAATAACATGGGCATGGTGGCACAAGCCTGTAATTCCAGTACTTGGGAGACCGAGACAAGGATTGCAAGTTCGAGGCCAACTTCAGCAACTTAACAAGGCCCTCAGCAACATAGTGAGACTCTGTTTCAAAATAAAATAGAAGCCGGGCGTGGTGGCGCACGCTTGTAATCCCAGTACTTTGGGAGGTGGAGACCGGAGGATCCGGGTTCGCGGCCAGCCTCAGCTCACGCATGCGCTCTCTCTCTCTCTCTCTCTCTCTCTCTCTCTCTCTCTACTTAGTGAGGCCCTCTGCAACTTCGTGAGACCCGGTCTCAAAATAAAGTATAAAAAATAGGGCCAGGGGTGTAGCGCGGAGGTAGAACGCCCCTGGGTTCAATCCCCTGTACCGCAAAAAAATAATAATAATAATAATAAATAAATAAATAAATTAAATTAAATAGAGCTGTGGGTGTAGCTCAGAGGCAGAAAACCCCTGGCTTCAATTCTCAGTACCACAAAATAAATAAGCAAATAAATAAAAAATAAGTAAATAAATAAAAATAATAAAATAAAATAAAAAATTAAAAGGGTTGGGGTGTAGCTCAGAGGTAGAATGCCCCTGGGTTCAATCTCCAGTACAAGCAAGCAAGAAAGAAAAGCCGGGCGTGGTGGCACAAGCTTGTAATCCCAGTACTTGGGAGGCGGAGACCGGAGGATCCAGGTTCACGGCCAGCCTCAGCTACTTAGTGAGGCTTCCGCAACTTAGTGAGACCCAGTTTCAAAATAAAGGATAAAAAATAGGGCCGGGGGTGTAGCTCAGAGGTAGAACGCCCCTGCGTTCAATCCCCGGTACTGCAAAAAAAAAAAAAAAAGAAAGAAACAAAGAAAAAAAAAAGACAATTTACCAGGTACTTCCATGGGGACTATGGAGTCAAGAAAGAACCAGTCCCTGTCTGAGGAGGACCCAGCGAGAGAAATAACCAAGTACAGAAGTAATTATGATCCCAGACACAAAGCAATTGCTTCCATTTGAGCAATGTAGATGGAGCTCTCAGAAACTTCAGAGAAAAGGGAGAAGTTGCTGCTAAAATGAGGGGGTGGAGGGACAGGAGGAGAGTTCTTCCTGGAGAAAGTGGGGCATCTGAGCCAGGCCTAGAGAATCAGAGGGACATGTTTGTGCGGGAAGGAGACTGGGATGGGAGCAAAGGGCAGAGACTGGAGAGCAGGAAGTAGGGGGAGGGAGAGGGGACATCTGGGGACTAGTGACGAGTCCAGCCTTTTATGCAGCAGTACTATACAAGGAGGCTGGAAAGAAGCTCAGCTCTGGCCAAAGCACTGATGGTAGAGGTTCCCCATCCCCCATGATTCCTTGGAACTCAGGTTTAAAACTGTAAGGAACTGGAGTATTTTCTATTTCTAGCTTCTAGGCTTTCCCCCCATACCCACCCTGGCCACTGTAATGGACCCTCCCCCTACTGTCTCGAGTCCCACCCCTTTCACAAGAAGTGAAGGTAGACAGCTGGACAACCAGTGTGGCCTCCCAAGCGCCGTGGGAAGGGGCTGGGCTGCCTGCTCCCCTCACTCTCTTCCGCCCGCTGTGAAATCCACATCAGCTGGAGATGCCCAAGAGATCTGTTTCCATCTGTTCTGGGCCTGGCTGGTGAAAAACCCTGGGGGTGGGGGCCAGGAAGGAGTCCACTGCAAAGGCATGTTCAGCCAGCCCTGGGAACAGCTGCCCGGGAGGGGCCAGGAGGCTCCCAGCTTCCCAGCAGCTCCCAGACATCACCCCCACTCCTTCTCTAGCTGGGTTGCTAATGATGCAATTAAAGTCATCAGGAAAACATCTGTTCTGAATGACAGGCCCACTGGCCATGCTCTGAGGGAGGCTCACCAGAGTCAGGGGACTCTGGCCACTAAACAGCCAGGAGCCTGATGTCCCCCTAGAGCCACAAAACTATCCTTCCAGACTTTATCAACCATCTCAAACTAGACCAGCAAGTATCTCCTGACCCCTCAGCCTGAGGACAGAGGCTTCTTATAGGCTGTGCACCTCTTGACAAGTCCCAGGGCTCCCTGCCACCCGCAGCCCCTGGGAGCTCTGGTCAGCTCTGCAAGGCTGGGCAGGGGATCCACTTGGGAGCAAGTACTACAAGAGCAGCTGTTATGTTCATGCACATTGTCTTAGCCATTTCCTCCAGAAGTCAAGCTGGAGAGAAAGGCTCACATACGGGTGTTTATTTGGAGTGATTCCAAGGAGTAGGAGTAGGGTGCTGTTTCAGAATGAAACCTGGAAGAGGGGAGAGTCACTACACAAAGGCACAACTGAGGCAGCTGTCACCGCAGAGACTAGTGCTCGATTCCTTAGAAACTTCTAAAAAACTTTGAGAAACACGTTCTGTAACTGCCCACCCCATAAGTCAAAGAGGGAAGCATTTACCCAGTTCCTGTCCTCTGGTGGTGAAGGGTGACTCTGGGCCATTCTAGGATGCACATTGGCACGTGTCATTACCATAGGGACAGAAAGCCCTGGGACAGGAAGTGGGACAGGAATTGAGAGGTCTGTGGCATGGGCCCAGGGTAAGAAGCAGCAAGGAACTGCTCCAAGTCTGCAAGCACCTGGGAGCTGCATCCTGGCTGCAGTAAGAGAGAAAGCCGGAAGAGGAATTTTTCCAGAAAGCTTGGGAGTGTTTATCTGCTTCTACTATGTCTGTCCCTGGAGCCCAGGGCACAGGCTAAACCTTTAGACTAGGCCTGATGCTTCCTAATAGCATTGTAGCAAATTACTACAAACTTAGTGTCTTAAAATAATACTAATATATTATCTTACAGTACTGGGGCCTGAGGTCCACAATGGGTCTCACTGGGCTGAAGGCAAGGCATGAGCCAGGCTGCATTTTCTTTCTGGAGGCCCTAGGAGAGAATCTGTTTTTCTGGCTTCTAGAAGCCACCTGCATTTCTTGGTTTATGGCCCCTTCCTCTGTCTTCAAAGCCAGCGAGGGTGGTTCAAATCTCTTGTGCATCACTCTGGCTCGGACTCTCCTGCCTCCCTCTTTTATCCTAAGGTCCTGTGTGATTACTCTGGGCCACCGGGACAATCCAGGCTAATTTCTCAATCTCAGGGTCAGCTGACCAGCAGACTCAATTCCAGTTGCAATCTTAATTGCTTTTTGCCCATAACATAATGTATTCACCTGGTCTAGGCATTAAGATGTAGTCATCTTTGAGGTAACAGTCACAGATCCTGTTCTTCCTTCTGTGCTGGGAAGAGCTCATCATTTACATGGTGAACTGGGGCTGACCTTTGAGAGCCCTTGGAGCTGAGAGGGGAAAACCTTCCTGTCCTGGCAACTTTTTCCCTGGGATCCTACAGGCTCCTGGCACAGCAGAACTGCTTTGTCAAGGAGAACTAATCCCAGCCAGGCGTGGTAATGCCAGCACACGCCTGTAATTCCAGTACTAGGAAGGCTAAGACAGGAGGATTGCAGGTTCAAGGCCAGCACATGGTAACTTAACGAAACCCTGTTTTGAAATAAAAAATAAAGTAGGGCTTGGGGGTATAGCTCAGAAGTAGAATGCCCCTGGGTTCAATCCCCACTACCACACAAAATGAATAAATAAATAAATAAATAAATAATCCCAGTATAGCCCCAGGTCAGCCTGGGCATCAAGGAAAGAGGCTAAACTTCACAGATAGATGGGCTGAGCTACAATCTCAGCTCACTAATTGGTTAGTGGTGAGGCCGGGAGCAGGTCATTCAGCCTCCATACCCGCATCCGTGTAGCAAGGCTAATGCTCTAGGGGGCAGTCACATTAGAAATCACTTTTTCAGATTTTAAAAAATATGTGTTGAAGACTTACTATGTGACTGGCACTCTCCCAGGCCCTGGGAATATAACAGGTAATAAGGTCAAGCTTACATTTTAGTTGGGTGGAACATGTTAAGTCCTCAGTGCCTGGAACACAACAGGTGCTTGCTAAATGAAAGGCATCATCAGTGCTTTCAAGACTGCAGTTTTCAAGGAAATACTACTACTTTTAAGGTATTTACTGATTCATAATATGCAAAATATAATTATAACCATTATCTCATTTGATCCCCACAATAATAATTCAGAGAGATAAGACAGTCAGCAGCCACTCCATGTTCCTTCTTGCAGCCACAGTGAACCTTGTGCCAGATCCAAGCATCCCCTGCCATTCAGCGCATGTCACCCCTTGTCCTGTTCCTATCTTTTCATTAGGCAGGGCAAAGGGTTAAAGGTAGGAAACAAAAACTAATGAAAACTGAAAGAAAAAAAGATTTAAACGGCTCTTCTCTAGAGATGCAGTTGCAGCAAAATATTTTAAGCCATGTTCTCACCTGGTATGAATGTTTTAACTGTACTGTGGAGGAGCAAATGTTTGCACTTCTCTTTTTGCATCTAGCCCAGGCTGCCTCCCATTCGCATGCTTGTTTTCTTATCTCTCTTTTCCACAAAGCTGTGAATACTGATTCAGGAGGCCTCACAGCAAGACCTAGTGAGGTACTTTGCAAGTATTTAGTGACTCTCAGGAAATTCTTGCTAACTCTGCTCCCCTCACCCACCCCACAGTTCCTTGGTAAAGGAGAATCCTGGAGATTGTTCACCAGAAGCCTCAAGTGAATCGCTCATGCAAGACAATTTCTTTCTAAGTCTATTGTTACACTCATGCCAGCAAGGGCGAGCTGCAGCCCGCTGCCCAGGTGACACCAGCTAGACCTCCACCTTCAGAGCAACCCTGAGAATGCCCCTGAGCTGGCCCCTGGCTTCTGCCTGTGTCCTCACCTCCAGTTCCTAGAAGGTGAGCTCTAACCTAACAGAGTCAGAGGGGCTGGGATGGGGTGGCCTGGTGCTGGTGCGTTGGGCAGTTGTCCCTTGCTGTCCCCAACATCTGGCACAGTTGTCCCTTGCTGTCCCCAACATCCGGCACGTGCCTCTGCCACCCTTTCCCACACTTTGTTTGGTTGGCTACCAGGGCCCCCTCCTCCAGCTTGTCAGGTCTCCCAGGCTCAGCAGGCAGGAGGCCATAATTCTTAAGAATAAAGAAAACATTTTAGGGTTTGACAAGTCCAGCTTTTGCATGTCTGTTTTTAGAAGAAATACTCATGTCGGGGAATTAAGCCTTTCTTCCCCTTTCCCTCCTATCCAGCCTAAAGAATAAAAACATTTTTTTACACTGTTGCCTGGAAAAAGGATTTCTAAAGAGAAAACTACCAGCCATGTCCTGTGATTTCAGTGACTTGGTATAAAAACACACCAAAGTGGAAAGGGAAGGGGTGAAGAACAGAAAAGAAAAAAGTCTCTTTAGTCAAACAGATTGTTGATTTCACAGTGGGCAGTCTCTGGTCTCAGGAAATGCACATGTTGGTTCCGTTACTGTTACTGTTACTGTTACTCAAGGCGTTATCTCTGCACTAAGGAACAGGGCTTGTCCCCCCACCCCCGCAGCCCCAGGCCAAGAGGTAGGGGACAGGAAATGGGGGAAGGGGCAGAAGCCAGAGGTCCACAGCTGAGAGGCACTGGGCACCAGAGAGAGAGACAGGGGTGGCTCTTTGGGGCATTTTACACTAAGACCTTGGCTTATCCAGATGTTAAAAGGCTCTGATTTTGGAAAAGATCAATTTCACCTCATATTTGGAAAATCTTGCTCCCCAGACATCTGCCTCTCTCCTGTGGAAGGCCTTTCTGGCCTGCTCTGAGCATATAAAGTGAATTTGTGGAGGAGATTCCAAAGAAAGGCCAAGCAGGGGGACTTGTCTGAATTACCAGAGATTTTCTCTTGAGAGATGATTTCCAGGAGGACCAACTCTACCCTCACTCCTGGGATGGGAAGCTGGTGGAGCAACAGGGCCCCTCAGACAGGATGAATTTTGCAGCCATTGTTCCAAAGAGGGTGGGGCTATGTCCAAGAAAGTGATTGAAAATGGAGGGCTGGGCCAGGCAGATGGAGGGGAAAGCACTGTGGGTTTGCCCAGCATGACAGCCACGCACCCATGCACCCATTTTACAATCATGTGTCAACCTTGGGAGACCACGAAAGCTCACAAAGCCTTAGGAAGGAGATAGGGCAGGGGTGACAGGAATTTCAGAGAATCCCCTATAAGTTAACTGCCTGGAAGGTTCAGGAAGGCAGCTTGATATGAACCCCAGAGATAGGGCCCAGCACACATGGCTAGAGACAGGTGGCTGACACACAAAGAATGCTCAGAGATGGCCTGTGGCCTGAGCCCAGAATGGCATGGGCTGAGGGCCACATCTTGCATGTCAGTTGGAGGACAGTTTCAAAATGGAGCCAAAAGGTCGAGGGCAGAAGGAAAGGAGCTCGCTTCTCAGAGGAGCAGGAAAGATTCAACCTGGACCTAGGTGCAGAGGAGGGAGACACGTGTTAGGACTTCTAGGCCGGGGCCAGGGGAGGCCGAGGCCTGCAGCATGAGGCCCGTGTGCAACTGTGCTGCAGAGGGACAACCGGGCATGCCCTCAGGCCATCGCAGAGCTGTTGCCTGAGCTCCGCTGGCCTAGGCCAGCCTGAAAGAGGCACGCTTTCAGAACAGAAAGAAGGGGGGCAAAATAACAATGAAATCAGAGGCCTCACTTTAAAAGAGATATATTCCCACCAGTTCCCATTAGTCCTAGAGGCTGCAATAAGCTGTCTGAAATGGAGGTGGGGGGGACAAAGAAACCAGCCAGGCAAACCCCCGAAGAAGTCCTCAACCTAAGAAGTTCCTGTCCTAAGCATCACCTTTATGCATTATCCCACCACCACCTTTATGCCTTCTCCCCTAAAAGGTTAATTTCAAAAGTCCCTTTGTTACAACGCAAATCTATCATATGAAATTCATTCAGCCCTCCCGCCTTGGATCTCTCCCTAAGCATTTAGCATTTCCTCTGCAGGATCCAAGCTAAGGCCGGAGAAGTTTGCAATCAGCCAGCAGCTGACTCCCAGGTAGAAAGGCCCTGGGAGACAGGAGAGATTGTTGTCTGGGAAGGATGCCTGGCCTCAGTTCTGACCCTTAAAGGGAGTATGTCAAGACCCAAGGCATTCAAACGGAGGACAGAAGAGGTGAACGCATGCCCTACACCTGGCTGCCCTACACGCGGCCTGGCTGCCATCGACCCCAGCTCGACCACCCAGTTCTGCTCCGTGCTAAACCGATGAGTCATTCGTAATGCTGAAGTCATTAATTCAGGAAGGAAGCCACGCTAGCTGCCTCCTCTTCTTGCTGGGAGCTTGCTGCTGTTGCAAAACAGATGAGTAATCAGACATTCCGGGAGCCCTTGTTAAGCTTATTGCCAAGAAAGGTGTCTCGCAGCTCATTTGCTGGTGGGGAAGCCACGCTACAGGCCCTGAATCACGCTGGATCCAGAGGAGAACGAGGCCAAACTTGCCCGAGTTCAATATTGCATCATGGAGATGCGCTACGGGAGAGACGTACCCGTCACCCAGTCCGCCGTTCCACCCACAGCCCAGCCGGGTGATCTGCTGCTTCTGGGGTCTGGTGAGCCTTCAAGGATCAGAGACAAACATTCTGCCAGGGACACTGGACATCAGATAGAGCCCAATGTCTCTGTTTAACAGAGACAATGGCACTTGCAACAAAGTCAAACAGCTTATTAATTCAGACTTAGGACAGAATTTTCATCTGTCAGTGTTCTGTCCCCAGCAGCTTCCATTGCGCCCAATTACATTGACATGCAATGTTAAGGCTTAATTTTTTTGTTTGTTTTTTGTTTTGGTTTTGGTACTGGGGATCATATCCAGGGGCATTCTACCTCCATGCCATGCCCCCAGCCTATTTTATTTTTTATTTTATTTTTTTATTTTTTTATTTATTTATTTTATTATTTTTTTTTTTTGCAGTACCGGGGATTGAACGCAGGGGCGTTCTACCTCCGCGCTACACCCCTGGCCCTATTTTTTATACTTTATTTTGAAACCGGGTCTCACGAAGTTGCGGAGGGCCTCACTAAGGAGAGAGAGAGACAGAGAGAGAGAGAGAGA
>PVJS01004342.1:0-26783 GCA_004027185.1 Glis glis
TGTTGTGTGTGCTGTGTGTCTGCATGTATGCGTGTGTGCACGTCTATGTAGGATGTTTGTATGTGTTGTGTATGCTGTGTGCTGTGTGTCTGCATGTATGCGTGTGTGCATGTCTATGTAGGATGTTTGTATGTGTTGTATATGCTGTGTGCTGTGTGTCTGCATGTATGCGTGTGTGCATGTCTGTGTAGGGTGTTTGTATGTGTCGTGTGTGCTGTGTGTCTGGACATATGTGTGTGTGTACATCTGTGTAGGATGTTTGTATGTGTTGTGTGTGCTATGTGTCTGTACATGTGTGTGTGTGCACGTCTGTGTAGGGTGTTTGTATGTGTCGTGTGTGCTGTGTGCTCTGTATGTACATGGTGTGCTGTGGTCTGCACATCAGGGCTTGCTGGGCTGGGAGGTGAGGCGTCCCTGGTCAGGCCCCGGTACCTCCCGAGGGCAGGTCTCATGAACTCCCCTGTTTTGCTTGCAGCACAGGTGCCTGTCCCCAGCCGTGCGGGGCTTGAACACCTGGAGCCTGAGGGCTCCCTGAGGTCCCTCAGCAGGACGACACTCCCCTTTGATCTTGGCCTGGCTTCTGAGTGTGGCTGTGAGGGAAGTGACCTTGGCTTCATTCTCCGAGGGCCTGATTTCGGGGGGTGGGATGTGGGACACGGCATGCCACACACGGGGCTGTCTCTCCAGGGGCAGTTACAGTGCGAACTGCGTGCGAGCGCCGCGTTCATCAGGAACGGAGAATGCTAAGCCTGCCTTTTTCCTAGGCCATAAATTGTCAGTGGCAAATAGAATTTCCAAACAGGCACCGGGGGAGTTGGGGCGCAGTCTCGCTGGTTTTATTGAAGGTTTATGAGAGATGGCAGAGCAGTTACCGGCAGGTTTATGGAGGTGTCGGGGGATGGCGTGGAAGGCGTCCCTGGCGCCCTCCCTGTTTGTTCTCAGAGCCTCCCACCCAAGTCAGCCACTCCGCCCATGCGCCGGAAGCAAAGGACCAGGGCGTTTGGAGCAGCAGCAAGCTCTGCATTCCTCCAAAGAGAAGCATCCCAGAGCTCAGGGGCTGCAGGCGGCCTTCTTTACATGTTTTCCCTTTGCTTTTTTTTTTTCTCAGCACAATTGTGTTTCTGTGGTCAGGGCCCGTGCTGCTTTTGGGGTGAATAATCCCTGTTTATGAGCATGCTTGGGTTCTGCACCACAGAGAGATGTGCTATTCATTACTGGACTTGTTTTGGAAAGAAGGTGTTGAGTTTGGGCCTTTGCTCAAAGCTTCTCCCCAGCTAATAACAGTGCAGTTCAGCTGCAGAGGGGAGCAGAGCTCAGAGAATGTTCTCAGGGAAGGGCTGATTGTCAGAGTAGGTGCTCCGGCCTCAGGGCTGGGAAGAAAGGCCCCTGGACCACACTTGCTCAATGGAAGGGAGGACCTGGGGGAGTTATGGACCTCTGTCCCGTGTTGTGGAATGGGCATGATGTTGTGGGCCTGGTAGAGGCGATGTGAAGGTCAGGTTCCACCATGATGCCAGGGACCTGGCAGGAAATACGCAGTGACGGGCTGGTGGCTGTAATGACAGTACCGGGTGAGGCTGTAAGTGAGCAGAGAGTCTCCTCTGAGCTGCTCCACAGACAGTACACTGTGGATTAGGCAACTCCTCCCGACCCCTGTGAGGAGACCACCAGGGATTCTTCAGGGAGCACTGTCTGAGCCCTGTGTGGTGAGCACTAGCCATTATTTGGGAAGCATTGCCTGAGCCCTGTGTGGAGGCCACTGGGAACCATTTGGAGGGCATTATCTGAGCCCTGTGCAAGGACTACCAGGTGCTATTTTGGGAGCACTCCTTGAGCCCTGTGTGGGAACCACTGGGCACTGTTTTGGGACAACTGTCTGGGCACTGTTTTGGGAGTACTGTCTAAGCCCTATGTGGTGATCATCAGGGATTATTTGGAGAGCATTGCCTGAGTCCCATGTGGGGACTACTGGGCACTATTTTAGCACTGTCTGAGCACTACTTTGGGAGCACTGTCTGAGTCCTGTGTGGGGACCCCTGGGGACTGTCTGCCTCCTCTTTGCTGCATCACCTTCCTCCTCTCATGGTGATAACAGGAAGAGGGAATCCGCCATCCCCCAGTCCCCACCCCAGGCCATCGTCACAGCTGCAGGTCAGACCTGCTGCAGAGCACCTGTGTGTGACCCATTGTTCCTGGATAGCTCAGGACAGCACGCATGTCCTGGAGCAGGTGGGAGGTGCATGCACCCCTGCCCACTCCATCCACATGACTGATGGTGCCTGCCGGGGGCACCTGCAGAGTTGGGAGGGGAAACGGAAAGCCACAAAGAGAGAAAAAGCCAAGGTGGTGCTCCAAGATGCCTCTGTGCCACAAACAGGCAAGAAAGACTTGGAGAAACAGTGAACCAGACCTTACGCACCGGAGGCTCGCAGGTACAGAGGGTTGAAATGCCTGCTTCTTGGAAATCTTTCCCACAGTGAGGTGACGAGAAGGGTATCTCCCCTGTGCATGCATCCCTGGTAAAGTCCACATGGCACTTTGTGCTTTAGCACAGAGAGGAGAGGAGACACATCCAAAGTCAGTTCACCCACCGCCTTCTGGAGAGAGCGGTATTGGAGTGGAGAGGCCAATCGGCTCTGGACAACAAGCCAGGCTGCTTCACTGCAGAGGTGTATAGGGCACTGTGCTGCCCCAGGGGCCTGGGCCAGGAGGAGGCCGTGGGAGCTGAGCTCAGCCTTCTGTGTGTGACATGGACAGATGGCCTCAGAGCCACCCTGGAGATTGTGTTCCACCTCCAGCCAACCACTTCCTGCTGAGTCAGCTCTAGAACAGTCTCTGGTCTGGAAGAGGTCTTAGCCAATCCACATGAGGACACTGGAGCCCAGAGGAGATGTCTGAACACTTGTGCATCACGGGCCTAGAGGTCTGGAAGATCCGGGCCACACATGTTTGTCAGAGTGGGGCCAAGACAATAGTCAGCACAGTGCTAGTCATGAATTTTCTCTGGTTTGCTGGGTGGTGTTAGACACTGCTGTCTTGTCATCTGTGAAGTAGTAGAAGTAAGACTTCCCTGCCTTTGGCTGAGGATCAGTGAGCTGCTCACCGTAGAAGTGATTACCTTGGCTGTCAGAAGGTCTCCAGGAAGGAGGAGTGTGCTAAGCGTAGGTGGCCGCTTTCCCACCTGGTCGAGGGCTGGGCCCTCGATACCCTCTCAGACTAGGCCCAGAGTTGCTATGCCTCGATCAGCCTAGCCCAGCAGCCCAGCAGCCCCAAATCACATTGGAGATAGGGAGAGCCCTGTCACTGTCTGACTCAGAGCTTAGGAGAAGCCATTTACCTTTCTGGGAGCCTGTGTTCAACTTACAGAATATAGCAATTGGATGAGTTGAGGTTTGTGTCCATCAGGATCCAGCAATAGATAGAAGGAAATTCAGGCTGGCCATTGAGGGGCATTCAATGGAGTGGAAGTTGGGCCTCACCACCCCAAGCCTGCAGAGCTATAGCATGGGGTTTCACCAAACCTTGGGGAGTTGGGCAGAGACATTTTCCAGGACCAAAGTCCTTTGGTCTAAGCCTGGGGCTGAGGTGACCCTGTACAGAGGGAGCTGGACAGAAAAATGATCTCTCACCTCCCTGATGTGTCCTGTTTTCTGGACACAAGCCAGGCCAGAGGGCACAGGGCCGGCCACTGCTGCCCAAACAGGCAGGCAGGTCAGTGCAGCTAGGGCATGGTGCACAGCCACAGGCTCTGTCAGGGCAGAAGTCTGGGCCTCGCCCAGCTCTGCCTCTCAGTCACCTGATCTCTTCCTGGGACAAGTTGCCCCCCCTCTGTGCCTCTGCATTTGTGTCTGTGGGTTGACACCCACTGTACCTGACTTCCTCTGATGCCACATGGACCTTAATGGCCGGAGAGGGAGGAGGAGGTTCTGAGACACCTGAGGATGTGCAGTACCACTCTCCCTATAGGTGGCAGGTGCTGGCTGGAGACCTGAGCCGGGCCCTGCATGTCCCCCTGCCCACCACCATCCCTATAGCAAGAGGCCTGGGTGACTCTTGCCTACCCTGCTGGTCACCTGTGGGAACCCAGGAGACATCTGTCCCAGTAGGACAGCAGCCCTGCAGCTCTATCATGGCACCCCAGTGCCCCCACTCCAGGTGGCCACTGCACCTCCTATTTAGTGGTTCTGTGGTGGAGCTACCAACTGGGACGATGTCTAGGGCCAGATGTCCTTGAAGAGGCCCCAGCAGCCTCAGCCGACAGGTATCTGAGGAGTTGAGACCCAGGTCAAGCCCCATGGCCCTTCCGAAATGGCAGGGAGCAGGAGCTCACAGAAGGATGAGGAAGGGCACGGACAGCGCTTTCTCCATGATGGGGAGAGACGCTGTTCAAAGATTCAGCGGCACGTCCAGGGCTGGCGGCAGAAAACCCAAAGTACTCCCAATGTGGGGCTCAGGTGCCCGTCATGGGGAGGTGAAAAATTGCTGCTCCTAATTAGGTGCTATTTTACCTTCCCTAATGGCCATCCAGAGGAGGTTGCAAGGAGGTAGCGTGCTGGCCATGCCTCAGGGAGGATCCCAGGACAAAGCCCTGTAGTCACAGTTCCACGTGGATGTGGATCCTGCAGTGGGAGCCCTTGAGCTATAGCAGGTGTACTGGAGTGTCATGCCAGGCTCACATAGGCCTCTCGTAGAGAAGATTCTGGGCTTAGAAGGTGGGAGAAGGCTCCCAGAGATGGATCCTTTTGAGGAAGCAGTTGACACCGGGTACACCCAGACTAGGGAGAGCATCTTAGCAGGGGCCACCAGGAAGGAGAGTGGTAGCGCTACCCCTCCAGCCGCTTGTCCCTCCCTTGGGGCTCCGCTCTTTGGCTCTTTCTGCCACCATCCTGAGGGGAAAGGAGGCAACGAGGGAGAGAGAAAAGGGCAATCGCTAGAGGCCCCTCTGAAACCCACTCAGAGTGGACCAACGGGGAAAGCTTGGGAGCTGGGTGCATACCCTCTTAGTGTTGCCAAGAGGCGCTTACTTGTTAGGCCGGTTCTGATACCTTTGCACACATAGCAGTCTTGTGGAATGCACATTAGCCTACAGGGACCAGTCAAAGCCTATGTGCACACGTGTGCATGGGAGAAGAAAGACAGGGATGGGGAGAGGGGATTTGATGGTGCTCTGGAGCGAGGACTCCATGTGCAGAGGAATCGCAAGCACACCTGCAGATGGACATGAACAAACACAGGTGTGCTGTGGCTGTGATCAGCTCCACCTCCTTCACGCCTCTGCTGGGCAGGAACTGCCAGACACTGGATACATGGGGACGTCGGTGCCACACCCTCTCCACATGAGACAGTGGCTCCATCTGATGTCTGTCGACTCTTCCAGGAGAAGCCAGCTGTGCTGTGTTTTCTGGTGGTTTGAGGGATTTTCGTAAAGAAGAGGGACCAGGTCTGATTTGGCTGGTGGTGGAGCTTTGCCTCTGTCCTAGAGGGGCTCTGTTGTCTCCCCCTCGCCCCATATTCATGCTCTCTCAGGCTGCCACAGACAGAGGGGAAGAGGAAGTGAACTGCCCTGGCCCTTGTCCCCCATCCTGGAGCTCAGTCTGGAAAGACTTATGGACAGAGGACAAGGATGTTCTTAGCATGTTTATGGGTTTGAAATATAATATTTTATTTTTAGCTAAGGCAGGACTGAAGTCCCTGAGGCTGGATGGGGGCTATGGGATCCATGCTGTGCCGTGTCCAGTGTCTTCCTGTCATGCCTCTTCACCCCTTCCCTATCCAGAACTCCTCCCCTCTGGCTTCCTCCTCTCATTGCTCCCATCATGGAGAAAAGGCCTGTGACACCTCCCACCTTTGTGGAAGATAAAGGGCAGTGTCACGCTGTGTCACACCATGTCACCTCTTAGCAGAACCTGGCCTGAGTCCTGTGTGAGAAATGGAAGATTATATCCCTGGTGGATCTTTCAATCAGGTGAGCAAACATGTTTGGCATTGAGGATGGGCTACTTCTGGAGACTCTGGTCTGTGGGTAACACCTGGTGATCCACTTGGCACTCAGAAAGTGACCTTAATGGACAAAGTCTGTGAGCATTATGCTCTGTGTGTCCATGAGCATGCAGAGACACTACAGTAACAAACATTTGCTCTCTCTCCATGAGCATCCGCGTACAATCTGGGCAAGTTTGAAGAACCTGTTTCAAATAGAGGCTCCCTCCCTTAGTATGGAAGTTCACAGCCTTATTAGATCCCTGAAGTTTCCCAAACTAGTATATTCCATTGCATTTTTATGTGAACACTAAATTAGGAGAGAGAGGGTTCCCTTATTCTAAGACTTGAAGCCATACCTACATAGACCTACTGACACATCTGCATAGACTTGAGGATATATCTACATAGAAATGAGGTCACAACTATATAGACCAGAGACTAGATCTACATAGACCTGAGGCCACATTTACATGGACCTGAGGCCATATCTACATAGACCTGCTGACACATCTGTATAGACATAAGAATATATCTAGATAGAACAGAGGTCATATCTTTATAGACCTGAGAATAGATCTACATATATCTGAGGGAACATCTACATAGACCTGCTGACATAGCTGTGTAGATTTGAGGATATGTCTACATAGACCTGAGGACACATCTGTATAGACTTGAGAATCTATCTAGATAGAACAGGTCACATCTTTAGAGACCTGAGAATAGATCTACATAGATCTGAGGGCACTTCTACATAGACCTGCTGACATCTGTATAGACTCGAGAATGTATCTACATAGACCTGAGGACATATTTGTATAGATTTGAGAATATATCTACATAGAACAGAGGTCACATCTATATAGACCTGAGAATAGATCTACATAGATGTGAGGACACATTTATATATTCTTGAGAATACATCTCTGTAGACCTGAAGACACATCTGCGTACATCTGAGGGCACATTTACATATACCTGAGGCCACACCTACACAGAGCAATTTGTTTCCTTGGAATAGAACCCTCAGGGCAGGAATGATCCCCGGCATGCTCTCCTTAGCCTGTGATTTTAGGTATGTTCTTGCTTGACTAAAGGAACCAGAATAGCAATAAACAGACTTCAAGAATTTTCAAAAGCTCAGGGAGACATCTGCTTGTCTGCCCCTCCTTCCACTGTTGGTGTTAAATTGTCCATTTCCAAATTATACCATGAATCTTAGGGAACTCAGTGGAATATTGTTTTTACAGATAAATAAAAATAACCTTTCCAGTCCAGTTGTGCTACTAGAACAAAACACCATGGATCAGGTAATTTATAATTAATAGAAGTTTATTTAACAGTTCTGGAAGCTGCGAAGTCTGAGATCAAGGCACAGCAGGTTCAGTATCTGGGAAGGGCCGCCTTCTGTTTCCAAGATGGCGCCTGGTTACTGTGTGCTCACATGGCAGAAGACTAAATGACAGAATGGATGAACAAATTCTGTGTCCTCGTATGGCAGAAGAGATGGAAGGACCAGGGCACTCTTCGAAGCCTCTTTTTAAGGACATTTAATGCATTCTGGTGGGTGGAACCCTCACAGCTTAACTACTTTCCTAAAGTCCCACCTCTTCATACCATCACTTTGGGGTTTAATTTCCAAGATATGTATTTTGAAGGAAAACATCCATTCAAACCATACCATCCCCCACCCTCCCCACAATTTTTGTTATTCTCACAGACAAAACACATATATTCATTTCATCCTGATAGCTCAAATAGTATGAGATCTTTCCAGCATTAACTCAAGAGTCTCAAGTCCAAAGTCTAATCAATGGTGAGATTCAAAGGTGTGTTTTGCCCTGGAGCAAATTACCCTCCAGCTGTGGCTATGAAATCAAACCTATGATACAATTGTGGAGCAGATATAACATAGACATTCCCATCCACCAAAGAAAGAAATAGGAAGGAGGAATGGCCAGCCTCGAGCCTCGAGGGTCAGGGATAATCTTTTCTGGCTCAGTGCTCTGTCTTCCAGGCATACAAGGGTGAGGGACCCCATCCCCACAGCTTTGCTATGCAGATGTTTGACCCTTAAGGCTCTAGTTAACCCCACCCTCATGGCTCTGCTGGGTATTGCTCTAGCAGGGGACTTCTACAGTGGCCCCATCCCTATGGTGGTTCTCTACCTGAGTCCCATGACTCTCTGAGGCATTCTTTGAAATCTAAGTGGGGGCAATCATGCTCTACAACTCTGCTGCACAAAGTGCATGCTACAACCACCTACCAGAGTGACACCTGGGGCAGCTGAGGAGCTCCTAGTCAAAGTGTAGGGAGGAGGGCCGGGCTGTGAGGCAGGGCTAGGCAGCTGTGGCCCTTCCTTTGAAATTATTCTGCCCTCAGGCCTTTGCACTCTGGGCCTGTGATGGGGGGCAGCCATGATGAATTCTTTTTTGTTTATATTTTATTGTGCATTATATTCTCACATCATAATCTAGTTCATAGTAATAGTGACATACGTGCACACAGCACCTGATGGGCTTTCCCCTGGCTCTCTCCCCATCCTCCCACCTTCCCCATACAGGGCATTGAGATTGACATTGGTATTCTCACGTCATTTCTGTCATCTCCCATTTTACTCTAAGCAGTCAAGAGGAACCAGGCCACTCCTTCAACATCTTGTTTAGATATTTCTTCACTTGATACTTAATTTCATCACTCTCAGGTTCTACCTTTCACAAAATGCCATGGCACAATCACAAATCAGCTAAGACCTTTGCCACTTTATAACAAGAATTGCCTTCCCTCCATTGTTCAATGGCATGTTTCTCATATCCATTTGAGACCTCATCAGAATGGCCTTTACCATCCATATTTCTACCAACATTCTGTTCATGACCACTTAGACATTCTCCAAGAAGTCTCATCTTTTCTCTACAGCTGTCCTCCTTTCTTGGTCCCTCACCAGATTCACCCTTACTGGTCTAGTCATGGATTCCTCATGAATGCATTTCTAAACCTTTCCACCCTCTACCTGTTACCAAGTTCTAAAGCTGCTTCCATATTTCTAGATACTTATTAAAGAACAACCCCACTCTTGATACCAAATGTCTGTCTCATTTTGTTTGGGTTGCTATAACAGACTATCAGAGACTGAAAAGCTTATAAATAATATGAATTTATTTCCCATCATTCTGGAGTATTGTAGTTAAATATAAAATGTCCCCCAAAGAGCTCATTTACTAATGTTTGCAACTGATGTAATTGAATCACAAGGGTTGTAATCCCAGCAGTGGATAAACCCATTGTAATGGATCCATTGTAATGGATTTCTCTGGGTGGTAGCCTGGGCCAGTAAGGTGTGGCTGGAGGGGGTGGATCCCTGGGGGTGCAGTCTTAGGGATTATATATGGTTCTCCCTCTCTCTTGCCTCTGGCCTCCATGATGTGAGGAGCACAGCCCATGTGCTCTCCCTCCACCTCCCACCGCCATGCCCTGAGATCCGCGGTCCCCAGCCTCATTTAGACTGAACCCAAAACCATAAGAAAATAAATCTTCTTTCCTTTAAGTCATGTGGTCAATATTTTAGATTATAGCTGTAAGAATTCTGACCAGAACACAGAGGATGGAATGTTTGGGATCAAGGCACTGGCAGATTCTGGTGAGGGCCAGAGTTTGGTTCAAAGATGGCAGCTTGCTCTCATTGTGTGGCCTGTGGTGGGAGGGGTGAGGGAGCTTTCTTGGGCCTCCTTTTGAAGGGCACCAATCCCACTGGTGAGGGCTCTGCTCTCATGACCTAATCTTCTAAAAAGACCCCTCCTCTGAATACCATTACCACACAGGCTAGGATTTCAATACAAGGACTTTTAGGGAAAGGGCACGAGCTTTCAGGCCACAGAAAACACTTTCATAGGCAAGTTTGGTTTGGGTTTGAGGTATCTTTTTGCTTTTCCACAACATATCCACGCCTCCAAGTACATTTCGATGACGGCATTTCTTACAATAGAACCACTTTCTGAGGAACGAATTTGATTTACGATTGCTAATGTCCTTATAAGCATTCAATTTCCTTGTGAAGTTGGGCTGCTGGAGTGTGTGGGTGTAGACCATGGTGTTTTGCCCTTGGTGTGTAATCACACTCATTTTTAAATGCTTTTGCTCAAGTGTGCTTTAAGTGCCTTATATTAAATACTGGCCTATGTGGATCTGAATGATAGTTTGGATCAAAGGGACCCCAATGGACATGTTTTTATTTGATTGGGTTTTGTATTTGTAATAATTGTGTGGCATCCAGAAAGCCACTTCAGGGATCTAGGCCATTCACCTTTAACAAACAAGATTAGGATTTCGGGATGGGTGATGAATGTTTTAAACCTAAGAGAGTGTTACACACATGGATAAGTTTTCCCTGCCCCATGCTCCTCAGGGCCTGACTCAGATGCCAGGTAGATGGGGCCACACATGCTCCTAAGCCATGGTGCAGGCCTGTGGGCCTGGCTGTGGGCGTGCCCCTACATCCTGCTCTACACAGTGCGCAGCATCCAGGCGTCCAGCAGCCCTGCAGATTCACAGTAGCTCCACAGCAAGTGACATACTCAGGGGCAGCAGGAATCCAGGAGAACCTGGTTGGGAGGGGAGTGGCCATCCTTGGCTTACTCATGATTGCTGATTCTAAACCCAGGAGTTCTGGCTGGTAGTCACCAGGGGAGGCTGTGCAGGTCCACTCCAAGTCCTGGAGGGATTTTGTTTTACCACAGCACTTCAGGGATTAACATGGAATGACAGGACACACTTCATGGAATGAGAACCATTTTACTATAAGTTATCAGAGAGACACTGCTGGCCTCTCTCATGAAGTCCCACTTCCTCCTCCCTAGAGCGCCTGGTGGCAGCCACTAACAAGGACTGGCCACAAAAAGAAAAAAAAAATCTGTCTTGAAGTCCGTGTCATGTTGTGCTGCCCAGGGTCCTTCTCTGGGGTCACCGAGGGCCATACCAGTATTGGCACTGATCTGGGTCACCTGCTTGGTGCACACAGGCAGCCCTGCAGCCCTGCAGCCCTGGCCTAAAGACAAGCAACTCTGAGGATGCAGGTCAGCGCCTCTCACAGGACTGGAACGAGCCAGAATGAGCTGGCTGTCCTCTAGAGGTGCTCTGAGGTCGGCAGGCCAGGCTTTTCCTCGCAGAGCTGCTGCTCTGTGCAGATCTGATGGGGTCCCTACCCACTCCAACTTGGCCCGCACCCCGCTCCAGCACCATCTGCCTGCTCCCGGCTGGCGCTCTGTCAGCCTTCGAAGCACCGCGACGAGCCTTGGAAAACTGGAGCTTGGCTTAGCAGAGAGATGAATTTGAAATCTCCCCTCTGGGCCCCCCTCTTTTAGTTCCCCCTCCTCGCCCCCCTCCAGGACCAATTTATCTGCCAGTCCAGCCTCCAAGTGGAGTTGGGGCCAAGTTGGCGACCTGCCCACACTTATCAGCCTCTGTGACCAGATGGCAGGAGAGCAGCCCACGGCAGGCAGGACAGGGCTGGGAAGTCCCCGTTGCAGAGTGTGCTTGATGGGGAGGTGGAGGACGGAAGGTTCTCCCAGCCTGCAAAGGAGGTGTAGAAGAGAGGGATGCCCTGTCCCCAAGGGAGACACTCAACTGCAGGGCATAGTGTCTATGTGCTCACACACGAGTGCACGTGTATGATTATGCACGTGTGTGTGCATGCATATTTGTGTATGACATAGATATACAAGCGTGTGCACACTCCTGGTGTGGTGGCGAAAGCACTGAAAAGCTGCCTGACTATCTGGGGGCCCTGCAGGTGTCTCTGTGCCTCCTGTCCCTGTGTTGGCTTGGTTCATGCAGTCAGCTCCAGGAACTGCCACTTGTTTCGCTTGGGACAGCTGTGCTCTTCATAGCAAAGACCGCATGGCAGAAGCTGCAGGCAGGCCAGCGTCTGCCTAGGTAGGGACCCTGGCTGTAGGTTTCTCGGCTGCTAGCAGGATGCAATGCGTGTAGTCATTCATTCATTTATACTTCTCACAACAGGATTTCCTGTGTGACCAGACCTCTGGACGGCAGAGGGTTGAAGGAACTGAGCAGAAGAGACTGTTGCTGGCAGTAGAGGATGAGAGAGGGCCCGAGTGGGAGGAGCCTCACAAGTCCCACGGTTACCGCCTCTGCACACTTCCTGCCAGGTGACCTTTTGTCAGTTACCAAAGTTCACTCTCCCTGGGGAAAACCAGCTCCCGGGCCTCGCCATTACCGCTCTCACCCAGCTCATCCTCCCTCCCCTCTGCTCCCAGAATGCCATTCCTGGCCTCTCTGTACCTTCCTGGCCAAGGCCCCGCCTCTGTCCCTCACCCCTGCCTCCTCTCTGGAGCCCCAGGCCACATCCCCCCTCTGCTGGAGACTCACAGGGAGACTCATGGGCCCTCAAAGCCAGCAGAGACCTTCCTGAACTTCATCTCAAACCTGCCCCTTTCTGCATGCCATCTTGGGACGTTCCACTCCCCTCCCCAGTCCAAACCATGAAGCATTGGGTCTTGACCACTCCCACGGCCCACCCACATCTCACCCACAGTCCTTCCACCCATCAGTGTCTGAGTTCCAGGTTTTCATTATCCCTGGTCTCCACCCCTTCCGAAACCCTGCCTCAAGTTATGTGCTCCTCATCTTACAGCACCCCTCTCCTTAGCAGGCACTTTGATTCTCTCCATACTATCCTCAGAAAGCCTCCTGCTCACTGCGACCCTCAGTGCAACCTCACGCTCTGCTGGCGCCCTCTGACTTCCCACCGATGCCTACCTGTGTGCCAGGCCCCACACCCCAGTCTGTCTCCTCATCAGCACTCTGCCCGGCTCCTCCGCTGGGGAAGGGGCCAGCCCTTAGTGTTAGAGCAGAATTGTCTTCACTTCTCCACCATTCTATGAGCTCTTGGGGTGGCCCCTGTGATAGTCGTCTTTGTACTGCAATTGTGAGAGCGTACTTGGCTGACCACCAGTCCTCCCTCAGCATCTATAATGGCCCAGGACACACTTCTCCCTGCAGGCATCCTGACCTGTGGCCCAGGGCTCTGATGGTGGGAGCTGGCCCTGCTCTGACTGTGCGTCCTCCTGGACAGGGCTGAATTCCGACCCCATCACAGAGATTACTGAGCGTCCTCCTCCTCTTTGAAGTGACAGTCCCTCAGTAAGTGACCATGTCTCTCCTAGATTTTCTCCCTTCTGAGTTCAGACAGGGACCTCAGGTGGGCTTCCACCCTGCTCCACAGCACCCAGAACTTGAATTTAGTCTCCTCTGTACCATGGTCAGGGTGCTTTACCCAGAATTCGAACCGGTTTTGTGTGTTTCTCACATCTAAAAATACCTATGAATCCTTGGGTATCCTGTTCAAATACAGATTCTGATTTGGGGCTTGGGGTTGGGGCTTGGAATCTACATTTCTTTTTTTCTTATATGTTTTTATTGGTGCATTATAGTCTCACATTATAATGTAAATCATGCTGACAGTGACATCCATGCACGCAGCATTTGGTGCATTTTTAAGAAGAAGCATGTTTGGGGGAGGAAGCTGGACTTTTCCAAAGACCCCTTAGTTCTCTGTCCTTAAGGAACATCCTCTGCACATGGTGTCACAGACTGTCTTAGTCTGTGTGCGCTGCTACAACAGAACACCGGGGGGCAGGGTAATTTATAAAGAACAGAAACCTATTTTTCACCGTTCTGGAGCCTGGGGAGCCCAAGGGCAAGGTGAGGGCCTCACATGGAAGAGGGCAGGGGGAGGCCGGGTGAAGGCTGTTCCCCCACGCTGAAGAAGAGTGGAAGAGAATGAAAGAGACGGAGCCCCCTCACAAAGCGTCTTTCAGAGGCATTAGTCCATTTACCAGGAAGAGCCGCATGGCCAAAACTCCTCTCTCCAGGCCCCACCTCCCAACCCTGCTGTGCTGGGGATTGTTCCAGCCACATGAATCTGGGGACACACTGAGACCCTAGCAGGTCCCTCCACCTGGTCCATGATGTCGTACCGGCCTGGCCTAGGAGCTGGAGGTCCTGAGGAGTCAGAGCTGGTGTTGGCTCGCAGCCTTGAAGCTGCAGAGTTCTTGACTGAGTCTGGCACAAGCCCTTCCCAGTTCTCAGGTTGGTTCACATGGGGTGATGATCTCCATCTTGGATGACTAGTCCAACTGTCCGGGGAATCAGTCATACACCTTCTCCAGTCTGTAGAGAGGCAAAGTGATTTGCTGTGAGGAGGGCATGAGCCTGGGGATCTGCTGGTGGGAGGAGGTAAACCTGGGGATCCACTGGGGGAGGGTATGAAGCTGGGGATCTCCTGGGGGCAGAGTGTGAGCCTAGGGGTTCTCGGGGGGTATGAGCCTGGGAATTTGCTTGGGGTAGGGTATGAGCCTGGGGATCCACTGGGAGAAGGGGATGAAGCTGGGGATTTTCTGGGGGCAGGTTGTGAATCTTGGGATCCACTGGGAGAAGGGTATGAACCTGGGGATCTACTGGGGGCAGGGTGTGAGCCTGGGGATCCACCAGGAGAAGGGTATGAAGCTAGGGATCTGCTGGGGTCAGAGTGTGAATCTTGGGATCCACTGGGGGCAGTGCATGAACCTGGGGATCTACTGGGGGCAGGGTGTGAAACTGGGGATCTACTGGGGGCAGGGTATGAGCCTGGGACCCACTGGGAGAGGGTGTGAAGCTGGGGATTCTCAGGGGGGAAGGGTATGAGTCTGGGGATCCACTATGGGCAGGATATGAGCCTAGGGATCCATTGGAGTCAGGATGTGAACCTGGGGATCTACTGGGGCAGAGTGTGAGCCTGAGGATCTGCTGGGGGAGGGTGTGAATGTGAGGATATACTGGGGTCTAGGTGTGAATCTGGGGATTCACTGGGGGAAAAGGTGTGACCCTGGGGATCTGGTGGGGTGTGAATCTGGGAACCCACTGGGGCAAGGTGTGAACCTGGGGATCTGCTGGGGTGTGTGCAGGGTGTGAGCCTAGGGATCCACTTGGGGGAGGGTGTGAATCTTGGTATTCACTGTGGAGGGAGGGTATGAACCTAGGGATCTGCTGGGGGGTGGTTGTGAACCTGGGTATCTACTGGGAGTAGGGTCTGAACCTAAGGATCCACTGTGGAGGGAGGGTATGAACTTGGGGATTGGCTGGAGGTAGGGTATGAGCCTGGGGATCCACTGGGGCAGGGTATGAGCCTAGGGATCTGCTGTGGCCAGGTGTGAGCCTGGGGATCCACTGTGGAGGGAGGGTTGAGCCTGGGGATCTGCTGGGGGGGTGGTTGTGAACCTGGGGATCCACTGGGAGCAGGGTGTGAGCCTGGGGATCCACTGTGGAGGGAGGGTATGAACCTGGGGATTGGCTGGGGGTAGGGTGTGAGCCTGGGGATCCACTGGGAGCAGGGTATGAACCTAGGGATCCACTGTGGAGGGAGGGTATGAACCTGGGGATTGGCTGGGGGTAGGGTGTGAGCCTGGGGATCCACTGGGGCAGGGTGTGAGCCTGGGGATCTGCTGTGGCCAGGTGTGAGCCTGGGGATCCACTGGGGCAGGGTGTGAGCCTGGGGATCTGCTGTGGCCAGGTGTGAGCCTGGGGATCCACCGGGAGGCGGGTGTGAATCTGGGGACCTGCTGGCGTCATGAACCCCGCTTCCTTTAGCTCTCTGCAGGGCTCTGTTTTACCTAAAGCAGCTGTTCTGCCCACTGGGGAGGGTGTGGAAGACTGTTCTTGCTTATTTCCGGCCTCTGCTCGATGTGTGTGGTTGGGGGGTTGTGGGGGTCTGAGAGCCAGAGTGAGCAGCCGCCGGCCATCCTGGACTTAGCACAGCACTGCTCTGCCATCCGAGTGCCCCTTGGCTTGAGGGGACGCATCATCCTCGTTGCCTCTATTCCATCCTTCCAGCAGTCAGGGGCATCAAGAGCCTCGGGCCCATCAGTGCTGCAGGTGTGGCGGTGGACATTGTGTCCATGGGGAAGCTTCATACCATCACACCGACGCATAGCCCCAGCTGTACCGGGAAGAAGGAGCACAGGCCCTGCCAGCCATGGGGGCCATGCCTGGGTCCCTGAGCTAGGGCAGCTTACCTGAGGGCTCCAGGGCCAATGCGAGTCAGTCAGCCCAGAAGGAGGGGGAGGAACCACCAGGCTGAGCATCAGCCCCGGCGGCATGTGAGGAGCAGCCCAGGGTCCGAGCCCATAGAGACCACTAGGGGTGCAGAAGGTGGGTGAGCTGGGCCAGCACAGGGAGCCGGGCCCAGGTAGGATCTATCTGTGTTTTAAGAGGAAGAAGAAGTGGAAGAGGAGGAGAGGGTGAGAGACAAAGAGATAGAGGCAGGTAGAGATAAGCACAGGGAGATAGAGACAGAGACAGAGAGTCAGAGAGAGGGGGTTGGTGGCAGAGTCTGCGACCAGATGGTCCTGATGTGAGTCACCTGGTAGCATCCTCCCTCCCGTGTGGGCTCCTGACACTGAGGCTGGCTCGTGGATTTGGAATTTCACTTCCTGCCTTATCTTGTCAGGTTGCTTTGAATCTTCCACGCTGACCTTTGTGGGCTTACTGAGGTCTTGCTCTCCGTCTGAGCCCTCAGTAAGTCAAGGATGGAGTAGAGCTGGGTGTTGCTGCTGTCTCTGCGGGATCCCAGCACCAAGGCCATGCTCAGCAGCCCCTGGTTCTAAGCCTGCGCTAGGGCGAGGTGTGTTGGGACGGTGTCTCCTCCCTCAGCAACCTTCAGGAGATGCTCTTGTCCTGAGGGCTGCTCCCTGCTCTGGTGCCGAGCCCTGTGCTGGTCTTGATCCCTCCAGGGTTTCAAGTGGGTCCCGCCCACTTCCCCAAAGCCAAGAAGGGGTTTCTCTTCCCCATGAAACAGAATGGCCCAGTCTTCTTTGTCCACACCTCTAGACAGTTAAGTCCTGAAGTCATTAATGTGCATTTGTGGGGTATCTTTTAAGAGAGAAAAAAGCCTATTGTAAGAGGAGAGCGGAAGATCCAGCCCTGCTCCCCGCAGACCTCTTAGAACACACCACAGATGCAAACAGACAGCTCGTCTGCGGCCCCTCTCTCCCCACCACGTCTGGCAAAGTCCTAAAAGAGAAATTAAATGCTCGTCAAAATCGGATCTAAATTTAGCAGATAACTTCTGAGCTTTAATGTTTTAAGAATGACCTCTGTCATCTTGGCAGGCAACGGTGGGTTCCATCAGGCAATGGAGATCTAAGAGCAGGATTGATTTGGGCAAACTAGGCCATGTCACCCTGCGTGAAAGGTGTGTAAACCTCACGTGGGAGCCACACTCCTGGACAGAGGCAGGATGAAGGCTCCGGGGCCCCGGGCCACAGCCCCCCTCCTGGAGCTGAACGTCCTGCCAGGCTGCACACGTCTCTTCCCACCCAGACCCTGCCAGCCGCACACGGCAGAGACCAGCTGCCCAGAGCTCCTGTTCTCAGATGTGGGCAGAATGTGAATCTGCCATGTGCTCGTACATTAAAAAAAAAAAAGACTCCCAGACTGCTTCTACGTCTGTTAGGAGCCTGCATTTTAAGATTGTGGGGATGTTCCGTGCTCCCAGGACTGACTGTTGGCTACAGCCCATCTCCTGACACGTGACTTTTGGAGACTGGGGAAAAGCTTTGAGCTGTTCACCTGGCCAGCGGTCCAAGAAAGCAAAGGGGACCAGGCAGGGAAGACAGAATTTAAGTGTTGCTTTCCTGGGGGCTGCAGCCAAAGTGGGATCTTATGTCTACACTCCTGCCCTGAAGAAGTGTGTGTCTTAAGAGGCAAACCACGGTGCGCACTCTGTCTATATAGTGGAGGAAGCGGAAGAAACGACAAGGGACAGGTGCAGTCACACCCAACACTGCGGGTCCAAGACAGCGGCAGATCTTGGACACTGTAGCTCTGACCCTGGATCTAGAGTCTGGAAAGTGCTCAGCCTCATGCAGAGGAGGAGAGAGCACTTTGATGATGTGCAGCTAAGGGAAGAAGTCACTGACTCCTGGGCCTCCACTCCTTTTCCAGCTACTGTCCCTCTCATGGAGGGCAGGGACAGGGACCTTGGGCTCAGTCTCTGCCTCATGAAAACAGCTACACAGGCTGAGAAGGCCAGCACCGCACTGCCTCTCCAGTCCCGAAGGCTGGATTACATCTTTCTGAATTTGTGCACTGAAGCCCCACTCCTAGGACCTTGGAAACAGACCTTCGCAAAGGGGATCATGGTAAAATGAGGTCACCCAGGTGCCTGGTGTCCTTCTAAGAGCCATCCTGGCTGCACCTCGATCGTAGACTTCTAGCCTCGGGACTGTGAGGAGTATGTTCCTCATGGGTGAGTGATGGCCAGGTCCTTTGTTACACAGCCTGAGCTGACTAACACAGCACCTGGGTCCTGCTTCTGGCTTCCTGACCAGGGAAGTCTAGACGCAATGGCCATAGGCTCTTCCACACATTTCCAGATGGGGTGTGTGGCCTCTTGGCTGACCAACAGAGGATGGGGAAGCCATGCTAGGTGGCCTTCCGAGCTGGGTCATGAAGGGCTCATGTTAGAGGCATGCTTTCATTCTGTTGGAGGACCGCCCAGGACCCAGCACCATGCAGGGGGAAACCTGGGACACACCTGGCCCACAGGCTCCCAGAATCCCATGCTGAAGTCTTCTCACTCAGACCCCAGCTGCTGTGGGAAAGCACAAGGATTCACTTCTGGCCATCTGAGTGGTCTTAGGAGAGGCAGCCTCTCTCCTTCAGGAGCAGAGGTTGCACCCCTGGCCAAGTGCCTGACCTGGAGGGTCTGTGAGCTTGGCGGCTGGGTCTGCCTCGCCCACCACTTGGGGGTTTAAGATGGAGTTATATAATGGATAACTGGAGCCCTGATCCCTCCGTGGGCTGCATCCTGACTCACCCAGAAAACTTGTACAAACATGTTTATAAAGGTAAAAGGCACAGTTGGGAGGTTCCAGTCCCTGGCCAGTTGGCCCCATTGTTTTGGGCCTGTTTGTTGTAAAAAAATTACCACAAATGGTGCCTTGAAACAACAGAAAGGATTCTCTTAGAGTTCTGGGAGCCAGGAGATGAAAATTGGTTTCACTGGGCTGATGTCAACATGTCAGCTGGCTGTGCTCTCTCTGAGGACTCTGAGAAAGAGCACTTCTCTGCCTCGTCCGGCTCTGGTGGCTGCCCGTGTGCCCTGATTCGTGGCTGCACCCCTCCAACTTCCACCTCTGTGGTCACGTGGACTCCTGCCCTTCCCTGTTTCAAAGCTCCTTTGCATCTCTCATAAAAGCAGACCCATGACTGAATTAGGAGCCACTGGGTTACCCAGAGTAATCTTCCCCTGTCATGCTGCAAAGACCCCTCCCCCAGGGCTCTGTCATCTCGGGAGCTGTCACGACATGAAGGCGGGGCAGAGGGTATCCTTCAGAACCAAAGCTGGAGCGTGGAGAGGGTGCAGAGGTGCAGCTTGCCCTACACGAGTGGGGTTGGGTCAGGGGTGTCCCAGAGGTCTGACCATAGGCCTGGCTTTTGCTTATTGCTACCTCAGTCTGTTCATCCATCAGGCGGGGAGAATACTGTGCCTTGCGTTCAGGATGTTTGCTTGGGTTCCTGAGGTCATGCGTGTAAAGGAGTTGGTGTGGATCTTGCCTATACCATGCCTTGGGTGGATGGCGCGCCCACTCCTTGCCTCAGCTGCATCTTTAAGGTTGGTCCGGTCCCTCAGCTCACTCCTGGGAGGTGACTTGAGCTGTTTAGTTGTGTCTCACGTGGACTATAGACTCAGGCCAGGATCCTCTGGGAGCAGACTTACATAGAAAAATGGGAAGTGTGGTGATTGCAAGCCCACCCAGGGCATCCGGAGGTGACCTCTGGGTCAGGGAGCCGGAGACTGGGGACCGGGCCTGTGCGGGAAAGAGGTGGGGAGGCCCAGCCTGTGGCTCCCGTGCTAATGAGCCAGCGCAAGCCTGCAGGGCTCTCCTCTGCAGGGATGGAGTGCTGCAAATCCGCCTGCCTGCTGAGCTTGGCTTTCTACTCTCATCTTTCCATGGCAACCATGGAAAGGAGGCCAGGATGTGGCAATCTGCAGAAGCGTGGGCGGCTGTCTGCAGGCAGTGCGGCTCCAGGAGGAAGCCGGAGAACAGCAGCCCTGACTGACTCCAGCCCCACACTCCACACATGCCCATCATGGCGTCGCAGGGAGCTCCTGAAATACCGCACAGCCTGTCACCTGGCTTGTCTTGTGTGGCAGCGGAGGAAGCTGACACAGAGAGGCAAGCAGCACGCCCAAGCCACGCAGCTGGTCAACAGAGGTTTGGGTGGGGCTTTTGAAGTGTGGCCTGTGCTGAGGAGCCTGTCATCAGCCTTGAGCTCCTCCTGTACCCCTGGCCTGAGTTCAGGTTGGATTTACCATGATGCCGGGTTGAAACCACAGGACAAAGCCAGTCATCAGTGCGATACCAAGAAACGATTAGGGGCTCTGCAGGATTTCAGGAAATCCAGGAGTCCTGAGGGTGTCTGTGTACTCTGAGTTCATTGTGGGTCTGTTGGTAGTTTTTGTTTTTTTTTTTTTGTTTTTTTTTTTTAGTAAGGAAGGATTAAAAGGTGCACACATGTGGTCTGCTCAAAGGGTACTTATAAATGCTCCAGTGTAGCATGTCATTGTTGTAGGAAGGGGTTGGGAAAAGATAGGAAAGACCATAGAATCAGAGACCGTAGAAACCGGCAGAAGGTGATGTTAGATATGGGGGCTACTGCAGGCCTGACACCTATTACTGTGGTCACTCACGGTGATCCCCCCATGGGGAGCTCAGCTCCCCCGACCCCTCCTGTGATTTCTGCTGGGACCCCATGGCTTTCATGCTGGCAAAGAACAGAACACTTTTGTTGACACCCAAATTGGCGTTTTGAGCTTTCCACCCAGATTTCCCATTCTACTTATCTGTACTCCACAGAGAAATAGTTTTACTTCTTTCTCTCCACAGTACCCTACATATTCAGAGACACCTCCTGAATGACCCTCGGAGCCAGCGTTGCCTGAGAGTGTCTAAGAATGGGGGTGGCGCAGTCCCCTCTTCCTGCTGGCCTGCGTGCCAAGGGTCCACAGCAAGGCCCGGGTACCTAGCCAGTATCCTACTCATCCCTCAGCACAAAAATGCCAGTATGTTGTCCCTGGTGGTCAGGCAAGAGGCTCAGGTGAGTGGCCCCGCTGGAGGTGGACTTTAGAGATGGAGAGGAAAGGAAAGTCCCAGCGTGCCTGATGTTGTAACAAGAGGAAATCTGAAGATAGAAGTGTTGAGTCCCACTGTGGGAGAGAATGAGGCCCTCCTTGCCCTCCTGCATCCCCCGCAGGACTCATCCTGCCAAGTTTCTGAGAGGGTCTCTTCATCTCTCTATAAATGTCCTCAAGGGCTGGCGGCCACTTAGTTATGGGGTAACACCTTCATTGGTGGATAGCTCTATTTTTAGAATTAACATTAACTATTTAGCTGAAATTCTCTTTCCCATCTGAGCTTTCTGGGTGAGTTGCTCCTGGCCTGGGGCTGCGGCAGCTAAGCCTTGCTTTGAGGACTCTTGCTGCTGCATTGACCTGGGACCAGATGCATGCAGACCTGTACTCCAGGCCCCAGGGACCAGGTAAGACTCTGCACGGGAGCTGCAGGGAGGCAGCTTCCATGCAGGTGCAGACCCACGTTGCACACGTGCTGAGAGCCCTCCGCGCTCCAGGCTGTGCCAAATGCACTTTCCCCCTTAATTCCAAGAAAATCTCATTCTCGTTTACATTTTCATGCTGCCTCTGTGTCATGAGATGAATCTGAGTTTGTGATACTCTGAAGCCTGAAGCCTGGGTAGGTTTTTCTTAAAACTCCATCTGCTTTTTAATGAGTGCATATTCCTCCAAGATTTTCACACTAATTGATCATCAATCTTGGTTTTTGGTGCTTTGAGGGTCTGCTTCTATGCTCACGAGCCACTCCAGCTGGGAGAGGTCACCAGGAGCTGGGGTTGGTAGCCACAGGCCATTGTAGCCAGGTACAATTGTAGAGCTCTATTTTGCTCACTAGGACTCTACGAAGCAGGTTAATCCCATGAGTTTACATATGTAAGCACAAATGCTCACTGACTTTCCATTCTGGACTTCCCCTGGCTACATAGCATGGGACGTTCTGAACAGTTAAAGATCTCGTGAGAGGTGAAGTTGATGTCCTTGGAGGAGGGGTCTGGATGAGGGCAGCGATGTGCTGGTGGGATGAAACCCAGCGGGGACTGAACCCCTGTTCCTTGGAGTGCTGCTGCTGCCATCCCTTGAGGCAGATCCCAGGCCCCTCCACCTTGCACCCAACTCTCTAGTTGCCCAGGGGAGGCCAAGGTGGAAGGCACCCAGGATGTGGTCCAGACCAGCTTCTGCTTGGAATTCTTTTGAAGCCAGTGACTACTTTGGGCAAAGTAATACATGCACATAGTTCAGGAAACCAAGCTGTCCATGTTGGGGAACTCGGTCTCCATTCCTGGTACTTCCTGCGGGGCTATCCCGACATGGCCTGCCCAAGCTCTTGACACCTCACTTGCTCTTCTGTCCATGTGATGGTGGATAGAATCAGTTGGGAGTTGGAGATGAGGCTCAGCTCTGCTCTTCTCTTTCCTCCTGGGAGTCCATTTCCTGCAGGATTCTCATGTTTGGTTGGTTGGGAGCAGGTCCATGTGGGAAACCTGGAGTTCCCTATTGTCTGTCTGCCCTGGGGTCCAAAATTAGGAGCCATTGTTGTTCTCTCCTGATCCCTCCCCTCAGCCTTCCCATTGTCTGGCCCTCTGCTGTACAAAGGGTGCTGCTTCTCAGCTTCCCAGACAGCACCAGCAGCGCCTGTGGCTCATCATGCCACGCACCGCTGTTTCCCAGCATTGGTACTCAAGGGGGAACAACAACTACTTTCACTTGTAGATTTGTTTTTGATATTTATCAGTATGCCTTAGTAATATGCTCTTGTAATTAGACTTCATCAAATGAGATAGGTTCCCTTGACTCACCAAATGGAAGTGAGAATCCCTTCTTCACCCACCTCCTTTCTCCCTCTCCATACTATCCAAGTAGTAATATGCAGGTAAGCCCAAGTTTTGTCAAGGTTCCAGAGCTGCCCTTTGCTATGTAACTGCTGTCCCTTGGAGACCATGAAGGCCATCTTAGAAGGTTCCCTTCCATGTGTCTGGGTGGTGCTGTCAGCGGGCTAACTTCACTGAAAGTGGAGTTGCTGGCAAGCTGATGACTCGGGAGCATTTGAGAACATGTGATTTCTTCACGACAGGTTCCTCTGGGCTTTGGCCTATGAAGTGTACTTCTGGTTGGCTTTGTGTGGAACCTGGCAGGGATACAGGGTAGAGGGCCTTTCAGAGTCCCTATCCTGATCTGTTCCCATCTTTGCCATATCAAGACACATCATAATCAAATTGTCAAAAGTCAATGGCAAGCCGAGCGTGGTGGCACACGCTTGTAATCCCAGTACTTGGGAGGCTGAGACAGGAGGATCCGGGTTCACAGCCAGCCTCAGCTACTTAGTGAGGCCCTCCACAACTTAGTGAGACACTGTTTCAAAATAAAGATTAAAAAATAGGGCTGGGGTGTAGCCCAGAGGTAGAATGCCCCTGGGTTCAATCCTCGGCACCGCCAAAAAAAAAAAAAAAAGTCAATGGCAAAGAGAATTTGAAAGAATGAGAAAAGCAGTGTTTCCCATACACAGGAACCTCCATAAGCACATCAGAGGATTTTTTAGCGAAAATCTTATAGTTCTTGGTCCTTTAGGGCAAAACTACAACAGGATTTTTCCTGCTATGGTAGTGTGAAGAAGGAGGTAGTTCTTGGGGTCCAACCAGTCCAGTGTTCAGTTGCGTGTGTCAGGGTCAGTACTTGACCAGACCTGGGGTGTGATTTGCACTATTGTTCCAGCTGTCTTTCTTCTGAAAGTGGCTCTTGAGGCCCTCTTCTAACACGTGGCTACCCTTATTCTTTTAATAAATACTCTCTTGGGTTACAGCAGCTGGAGTTGTCTAGGCCCTTGGCACTAGGATCCCTGAGGGGTCCTACTGTTCCTATTTGCACACTTACACCCTTTTCTCAGACAACAACCAAAGGACATAATGAGATCTCAACATCACCTGTTTTCTCTCCTGTTTAGATAAAATGCAACCTACTCACCCTGGCTTACAGCCCTGCATGGCCCTATCTCACCTCTGGCTACATTTACCTTGTTGAAGATTCTTGAAATTTATTCATTTAACAAAAATATATTGACATCTTACTGTGTGCTGGACCTGACGTTAGATCTCCTGAACATACCAAGCACATTCCTGCTTCAGGGTCTTTGCTTTCATTTATGTCCTCTGGATTCTTATTCTCCCTGACTTCCACACAACCGGATGCTTCCTCCAAACTGACCTTGGCCTACATGTCACATCCTCAGAGAGGGCTTTCTTGACCAGTGATTTAACATAAATGCCAAGATGTTCTTTCCAAGACCCTAATCTTCTTCCTGCTCTGACTGGTTTTCAGTTTTCTGCTTCTGAACCTCTGATTCCCACTCAGAGCCCTCTCTTTGGATTCTCTTCTCAGTACTTCACACTATCTATTTTCTTATCCTTATGTATATTTGTATGTGTGTTTATTTATTATCTAGTTTTCCCACTTAGGGGGTAAGCTAGGTGATAATGGGGACTTTTCTGAGTTCAACATGGCTCCATCTGCCCAGAGAACATTGCCTGGAAGACAGCAGGGGTGGCTTCCTCAGGAATCCCTCCACTTTCCACCCTTGCCCCATCCCTGTATCCTTGCATATGGTTCCTCCAAGAGATCAACCTTGTGACCTTCCAGGGGCTGATAGGCTTGGCTCTCCTTGTGCCTGCCTCTCTCTGGAGGTAGTTCTATCTCCAAACCATCCTCCACTGATCTGTCTTCCAGAAATTCCCTCAAATGTCTCGTCCACCGATGTCTGTCTTTTCCTCCCTGCCCTCTGTCCTATAGCTTCCTACTTGTCAAAAACTGCCTTTATAATTTCATTGGAGTTTAGAGAAAGAGAGGAGATAAAAGCATGTGTCCCTCTTTCTTGCCAAACTAGAATCCTAACGATTTGTTTTGGGTGGGAGCAGAGGTTCTGAGGTCCAAAGTTGAGGGGTGAGAGCCCCAAAGTTACACGGCCAGTGTAGGATGGGGTCTTGGGCCTCTAGTCCTGAACTAACCTCTGCCCACTGTCCCATGCTCCTGCCTCTGGTGTAGATTGTCTTCTAGAGTCTCCTGGCCTCTGGTGTAGGTTGTGTTCTAGCTAGATTCTCCTGGCCTCCTGCTCGAGGTCACAACAGGCATGAGATTCACTTCCAGAGTAGCCAGTACTTACTTTTTCTAGATAAAGCTTAACATTCAGCAGGTGTGTAGAAAGGTGTCCTGCCCTGGGCAAGGGTGTGCAGACAGCCCATGGACAGGTAGGAGCAGCCCCTGCCCAGGCCCCTCCTTACAAGCTTGCTAGGCCTGGATCTTCCACTCACTAGCTGAGAATGAGAGCCAGTCAGGCATGCCTTAAAGACACTGAAATGCCGTTGTTATGACTGGATTATGGACTATGCACAGGGAGATGAAAGAAAGCAGTGGAAAAGGGAATTTTCCCTCCCAAATAATCTATTGTGGAAATTGAGCATTGGCCTCTGTATTATCCAGATTCTCCAGCAATTCACTGGGATCCCCCAGCACCCGGCCACCAGTGGCTAGAGTACTGTCCCAGGGCTCCCTCCCCCTTCCTTTAGAATCTGGAGTGTTGGGACATCCCCTGGGATAGGCAGGGGAGGCGCACTCCATCCCTATACCTCTACTCCCCAGGAAGCTGGTCCTCTGCTCTGTTAGAGAAAGCCCGGCCTTCCTTCCAAATGGGCTGCAGCTGCTCATGGAGGAGGTGGCATGGCCTGGGTGTTGTATCCCAAGGTCATCAAGGTGATTGCCACAGGAATCCATGCTAGCCAGGTGGGGGTAAGCTGTTCTTGCTACTGACCTGTCAAGAGCACATGCCTGTTGGCCTCTCCCCCCTTAACTTAGGGCTTATGGTTGGACTAGAAACCCATAGAAATGGAACTTCACTCTCAGCCAATGAAAAGATCGAGAAACCACTTTGCCAACACCACGCTGAATCCCAAATGATGAGTAATCTCTTTCCTACATCATAGGAAAGGCGTTAATCCATTTAGGACCCCTGGGGCCCGTTCACTTGGCTTAGAACTGAAGAGGAGTTGGCTGTCAATTCTTACTTGGATGCAAAAGAGAAGGGCATTTTTTCAAGGTTAATCAGACTGTTATAGATGAAATAATCAAAGGTATAAAACTGAATGCAATAAGGACACATTAGATGACCTGGGACAGGTAACATCCACTAGCCTGTGACTATTCTGTGATCTAGGGCAGGGGGAGTCCATTGTTATGTGGCCTGGGACAGGTAAAATCTACTATTTTGTGACCTGGGACAGGTAATGTCCACTATTCTGTGACCTGGCACAGGTAAAATCCACTATCTGTGACCTGGGAGAGGTAGAGTCCACTGTTCTGTGACCTGGAAGAGGTAAAGTTTGCTGTTCTGTGACCTGGGACAGGTAGAGTTCACTGTTCTATGACCTGGGAGAGGTAAAGTATGCTGTTCTGTGACCTGGGACAGGTAGAGTTCACTGCTTTGTGACCTGGGACAGGTAGAGCTCACTGTTCTGTGACCTGGGAAAGGTAAAGTCTGCTGTTCTGTGACCTGGGACAGATAAAGTCTGCTGTTCTATGACCTGGGACAGGTAGAGTTCACTGTTCTGTGACCTGGGACAGGTAGAGC
>PVJS01004342.1:26883-69747 GCA_004027185.1 Glis glis
AGTTCACTGTTCTGTGACCTGGGACAGGTAGAGTTCACTGTTCTGTGACCTGGGACAGGTAGAGTTCACTGTTCTGTGACCTGGGACAGGTAGAGTTCACTGTTCTGTGACCTGGGACAGGTAGAGTTCACTGTTCTGTGACCTGGGACAGGTAGAGTTCACTGTTCTGTGACCTGGGACAGGTAGAGCTCACTGTTCTATGATTTGGGAGAGGTAAAGTCTGCTATTCTGTGACCTGGGAGAGGTAAAGTCCAATATCTGTGGCCTGGGACAGGTAAAGTCTGCTGTTCTGTGACCTGGGCCAGGTAGAGTTTACTGTTCTATGACCTGGCACAGGTAGAGCCCACTATTCTGTGGTAGCAGCTGCATGCAAATCTTCCATCAGACCACAATGGTGCAAGCCGCTGAGCTGCAGAACCGCTGTAGCAGACTTCTGTTGTTCCTCACTGTGGAGAACGTTGCTTCTGTCATGTTTAAATTAACCCAGGAGGCTTCGTCTGGGCATGGACGTGGTGGAGATCATGGTAAGACTGCCCTGAAGTGGGACGGCAGGCCTCGTTCTGCATCTCCCAGGAAGTGACCCAAGCCAGTGAGATGTCTTAGGGGCTACAGAAGGGCAGGCTGTCCCCTCGGGGAACTGTGGGTGGAGCTTGGAGGCTGATCCTTGAGGATACTACTGCAGCAGACAGTGAGCTCTCAGAGGGGAGGTTGGACTAGGTGGCTTCCAGCATCCTTTTTAAGCCTGAAACTCTTATAGAGCCTCTTGCAACTCTACTCTAAAGGCACACTCTCTCATCTCCAAGGGCAGTGCTAGGGAATACAGCCCCTCGTTAGCACTTCCTCAAGGGTTAGCCAGTTAATAACGTCATTTGGGTGTCTCATCCTCAGATTCCTCAAGTCATTGCAAACGGTAGCTTATTGTGCTTTGTCTCATAACTCTCGTGAGTGCTGTATGCCAAGGAAAGACAGAGAGCTGGGACCTATTGATCACTCTGGGCCCTGGAGACCATGTGGGACCTGTCAATCTGTGCACTTGCAGTCCCTCAAGATGGGGACGGTGTGCTGGCTCCGTATCACCAAAGTCTCATAGAGGATCTGCAATTAGACTTTAGGAGTGAATATTTCTTAAATATTTCATGAAGCAATTCTTACTACAAGCTGAGGTGTGGGATTTGAAGATGACTCTAAAGGCACAGAGAAGTTGAATAAATACTTTCTCAGGGTCACAACGCCATATATGACCGGGTTTTCATTTGAACCTGGTAATGTCTGATCCCAGGTCATGATCTTTTTTTTTTTTTTTTTACCATAGTCCTATATGTAATTAGAACCTGATTTTATTTGTCTTAAAATGATCTCATTGGGGTTTTAAAAAAGGCTTTTATGTTCCACTGGCTATATGATGTCAGCAGTTTAGTTAAAGTGAACATACACCCTCCCACTCTATCTGCCTCATGTAGGGAGTGAACTCTGCTCAACTAGATTCAGTTCAAATCAACCATTAAGCCCTGTATTGGTCAGTGTTGCTATGTAACAAATTACTCCAAACTTTATGGACTCAAAACAGGACCATCTAGGAAAATGTTCCAAGACTTATGCTGGGGTTACAGTCCCATAAACCCATTGTAACTTAAATATCCTTACGTCAAAATGCATTCAGTGCACCTAGCCTACCAGACAGCCCCACTCAGTACACAGCACCACACAGTCTCAGTTGCTCCCTTCTGGATTTTGGGGCTGACTGGGATCTGCCACTGCCCAGCATCATGAGAGAGGATCATATGTGCTATATCTCACTAACCTGGGAAGCCATCAGAATTCAAAATTTGAAGTACCATGTGGTGCCTAGTAGCAACAAACCTATAATCCCAACTACTCAGGAGGCTGAGGCAGGAGGAGCCTAAATTGAGGACCAACATTGGCAACTTAGCCAGACCCTATCACAAAATAAGTAATAAAAGGATGGGGGATGTAGCTCAGTGGTAGAGCATCCCTGGGTTCAATCCCCAAATCCCCAGTACCAAACAAACAAACAAACAAAACCAGAAATAACCCTAAATTTGAAGGATGGTGTTATAATTAGATATAAAATGTCCTCTAAATAGGTCATTTAATAATGCTTGGAGCTGATGTAATTGAGTCGTGAGGATTATAATCTCAGCAGTGGATAAATCCATTGTAATGGATTTATCTGGGGGGTGACCTAGGCCAGTAGGGTGTGACTGAAGGTGGATCCCTGGAGGTGCACCCTTGGGGATTATATAAAAGGTTCTTCCTCCCCCTGCTCTCTCTCTCTCTTGTTCTGGCCTCCATGATGTGAGGAGCACAGCCCATGTGCTCTCCCTCTCTCTGCCTCCTTCCGCCATGTCCTGAGATCCATGGTCTCCAGCCTCACATGAACTGAGCCTGAAATGATAAGAAAATAAATCTTCTTTCCTCTAAGTTACGTGGTCAATCTTTTAGATTATAGCAGCAAGAATGCTGACCAGAACAGATGGTTTCTATCAAGTGGGTATGGCTTTCACACCATTGTAAAGCTGAAAAACAGCACATTGAAATATTGCAGGTCATGAGCCACCTGTACCTCACAGCCTCTAGGGTCTGGAACCAGCTCAGCCGGGTCCTCTGGATTGGACACCACAGGCTGAAGCCTTCTGGAGGCAGCATCCAGGGAGGATCTTTCAGCCCCTGGCAGGAGTCCTGGGCCTTGTGCTCTGAGAACATCACAAGGCTGCGCTCAAGATGGCAGCAGCATCCCCTGCAAGGGCTCTGAGAGGTGGCACGCTGGTGAGAGGGACCGAGGGCAGCATCCTCTTATGACCTAATCTCAGATACAGTACCCACTCACTGCTCTGCATCACCTGTTAGAAAAGAGTTACTAGGCCCCACCTACCTGCAAGGCAAATGGAGCTCAGAGGGGCATGGACGCCAGACCCTGGGCAGGCAATGCGACCAAAGGTACCTGCCACTGCACCAGGAGGTCACAAAGAAGAACGGGCCTTGGTTCCTGGCCTTAGGTAATCTTTTTTTTCTTTTTTTTTTTTGCGGTACCGGGGATTGAACGCAGGGGCGTTCTACCTCCGCGCTACACCCCCGGCCCTATTTTTTTTATACTTTATTTTGAAACCAGGTCTCACAAAGTTGCGGAGGGCCTCACTAAGTAGAGAGAGAGAGAGAGAGAGAGAGAGAGAGAGAGGAGAGAGAGAGAGAGAGAGAGAGAGCACACGCACGAGAGCTGAGTCTGGCCGCGAACCCGGATCCTCCGGTCTCCGCCTCCCAAAGTACTGGGATTACAAGTGTGCGCCACCATGCCCGGCATTGGCCTTAGGTAATCTAGTGACATTCAGTACAAGCCGATAGGTCAACAAGTTATTTTGATACACTATTATAAGTACAAAAATTCAAATATTCAGAAGGTATGATGGTGGCTCAGAGAAAGACTGACTCATCTCTGTTACCAAAGGGCGGAGAAAGGGGGGACTTCCTGGAAGAGGTGAAACACCAACTGAGATCTGAAAACTAAATAACCTAACCCCAACCCCAATGGACTGGTGTAGCTGGCAACCCCACAGTTCACAGGCTCCATTCCCTCCAGGAAATGTCTGCATTTCTCATCAGAATGCCCCAGAGAAGTGATTAGGGATCAGCATGACGGAGCACCGTGGCTCTGCTCTAGCAGCGACATTAATATGAGAGTAAATACAAGCATTGTTTCCACACTGTGCCCCAGTCAGCCTGCATTCTGCTCCTGCCTAAGTAGCCTTGTAAACATCAAATTTTGAGAAAGTGAAGGGAATTATGTTAATCATATTCCTGAGAGCACTCAAGCAAAAGGGCTGTTTATTGAAAATATTGACAGGATGAAAAAACCCGTCAGAGTGATCATTTCTCCAGGGCTTTCTGGGCGTCACCGAGGGATGTGAAGACTCTTGGGTTTGAGGTGGGATGGGTAGACAGACTCGGGATGCCAGCTGCAGCAGAGAGAAGGGCGTGCAGTGGGGCCTCGGTCAGCAGACCCTGGGAGGAAAACACTCTGAGGTGGTCACACTGGGTCCTGCTCAGGCTGGGGGGTGTTTCCCTGCCTGGGATGGGGGCGACAGTGGCCTTAGCTGGGAAGGAAGGGGCGGCTCAGATACTACCCTGCAGGAGGGCTGCAGAGAGACAGGCTTCCTGGCTCACATGCCCTTCCTAGGGGAACCATCTTCAGCCTTAGCCTGCGTCCCCTGCATTTCCTACTACCAGTCTGGCTCCTGCCAACTGACACTGCAAGTGTTTACAAGCATGGCTCTCCCCGGGCCCTGCTCCCTGGGGGTGGAGACTGTATAATTTTACTTCTCATTATCTGGGCATCGGATGGTGCCTGACAGAGAGTCTCCACTTAGTCAAAATTCATGGAGAGTTTTGGATGGGCAGATAATCTGCAGCCCACTCAGCTCTAGAGACGGGAAGAGAAGGAAGATCTTAAGAATAAAACCCTTCTACCTGTTGGTGTAGTTGCTGCTATTAGCAGTGTAGAGCTTCAAGGACAGGTTCTGAGGTTAGACTATGTGGGTTTGAGTCCCAAACCAGCCACTTCCTCCATTCTGGCCCGGAGCAAGTGACTGGATTGTGCTGGGACTCACATGAGTGGCGAGAGCAGAAGATGCTTAGCATTGTAAGGATTCACCGTGCTGCTACATGTAGGGCTCAGATTAGGGCCACGCACATGGTGGTTCTCAGTAATGGCTACCATCATTACCGCTCTGGGCATGTTAACCAACATATGAATTAACCTTCTCTCGGCTGTGGAGAGCCCTGGGAAGAGCCAACTTGAGTTAACCAGAGGATGAAGGGAGTCCCCAGGGGTATCAAATGCAGGCCGGCCAAGCCTGGGGAGCAACAAGACATTCCTGGACAGATGGCTTCCAGTTTCTCTGTCTCAGTCTCTATGTCTGCTTGGCCATCTCTCCCTACATGGCTCTCTGGTGCTCTGTGTGCATGACAGAAGAAGGCTGACCACCGACATGAATCTCCATGCCCCCAGTAGAGCCACTCACAAACAGAATCTGATGTGGTTCCCGTGTCAGGTATGCCCATCTCAGGTGCTGTCAGCCAACCCCAGGTCCCTGGTCTTTGAGATCCATCTCTCTGGAAGGAGAAGAGCTGTTCTCAAAATCAGGGCACCATGGTGAGCCAGACTCATGCCCCGAAGAGATCTGCAACACATTTGAATGCAAGGCTGCATGACATGCATTCACTTTTTGAGTTAGGGAGACTGAGGCTGAGCAGGGTTTGCGACTATTTGGGGATGTGGGGGTCCAAGGGAATTGTGTTTCCTTCCTCCTGCTTTTCTATATTTCCTAAACTTTCTGCATGAGCAAATGTGCTTTCATACAAATAAGACTCTAACGAAGTGCTTCCTTAGACGGACACTTCTTCCTCCAGGAGGCCCAGGAGGGAAGGCTTTGGAGGCACAGACGTGCACTAGGAACCATGGAGCTCTGCGTGGGTGATGTGAAGGGGCCAGCCCCCTGGCCACCGACTGAGGGAGTGGGTGGGCATCAGCTGGTCAGGCTCTGCTGGCCAGCTGAGGCATTTCCACCGGAAAATCCTTCTGACTTGTTTAGAAATTCTCTATTCAAACCAATACAATGACTGGTATTTACATTTGGTTAAAAATAGCCTCTTTATTACAAAAGAATTTTTAAAAACCTGCAAGTTTTAAGAAATACATAAAGAGAAGACATTTGCAGACGCAGTTGATTATAGACTTGGGCAAAGCCGTTGGACATATTTATTGTTCTGTCTTAGGAATTAGATGTGAATTCGTGAAGGAGAGCAACAGTGGCTAACAAAGGCGTCAGGAAAGAAGTCGGCACAAATTAAGGAAAAAAAAAAAACACCTTTGGAGCCAGGAGCTTGTGCAGAAGGAGTGCTGCTGGGACACCCGGGACACCATCGGGCAAGAGCCTCTCTTGGGATGGGGTGAAACTCGATCATGATGCAGCAGTAGCTGTCTCCTGGTCTCCTGTCATGGGCTCCAGCTCCACCTCCTGGGGCAGGAGCTCCCACTGCCACCCTGCAGTTCCCTGAGCGGGGGGTTTATGTTCTCTGGAGTTCCCAGGGGTGTCACCTGGAATAACAGGTCCTGTAGGATCACCTGTCGGTAGCATTTCCTTCCCCTACCTCTGACTGCTGTGTTGCAGCTCCCTGCCTTCACGAGGCGGCTCTGCACTTATTCTGGCTACTCTAAGACTGCTGCACTTTTTGGCCAGTCCTGCCCCTTCACCTGGATTCTGCTGGACCTGTCAGCCTGTAGCCTGTGTGCTGGGTGTGGTCCCTGCCCCAGGGATCCGCTGTGTGGGTGCTCAAGAGCTCTGTCCTGAACCAGGGCATGTTGGTGATGAGGTGGTGGGGTCTCTCCTGCATCTTACAGAGGCATTAGTGGGATGGCTTTTCTGTTTTGTTTTGTTTTCTTCTATTTTTTCTCTACACTGTGGGACTTGTGTCCCCACATTTGGGTCTGTGAGGCTTTGTCCCTGGACACACATTTAAGCAACAATATCACTTAGCTCCTCCCTGAACTCCCTCTTCTTGCAGTTGGTTTCTGTCACTGAGGCCCTGACCCTTGGGCAGACAGGATTAGGCTGGCCCAGTCCGCCCCTTAGCCAAACATGCCCAGGTGTGCCTAAATCCCAGGGGCCAATGTGGCTTCCCTCAGCAGCACCTATTGAGGTCTGTGAGTGACACCGGGGGGGGGGCACTGCATGGAGGTGTGGCCACCCCTTCCTTGTGGGGCCATGGCGGCACAAGCCAAGGGCGAGGGAAGATTTATTGGGCATTTGCTATGTGCTGGGCACAGTGTTGTCTCTTTACTATCCCTCACCTGTTCCCACGATGGACCTTATGTAGCTGAGCTGTCCTTGAACCTTTGATCCTCCTATCTCAGCTTCCCAAGACCCAGCTCACAATAGACCTTACATTCTTATCACTGGGGAGACAGAGTCAGAGTGACTAATAAGCTATCAAATTTTTTAGACTGCCATGTGCTGTAGCACACGCAGATAACCAGGGTCTGAGCATTTTCCCAGCACAGCACCGTTCTCAGCTAACAGCCCCACTGGCCGGCCCTCCAAGTCCTTAAACCATGATGCTGAGCTCTGTCGAGTCCTCAAGCATGACGCTGAGCTCCAGGATGTGTGCCCAGCCCAGGGCTGTGGGTGCAGGCAGCAGTGGAGTCACCCTGAGTCCCTTTGCCACCAGGCCACCCGCAGGTCCACCGGCTCCACCTCCCAAAGACACTGTAATCTACCCACCCTTTCCTCTCCCTGCCTGGCAGTCTGCACCCTCTGGGGCTGACTGGGGCTCCTTCGCCTCAGCTCCCTTTGCAGTCTTTGAGTGGTTTTTCTGCTTCTGTGCACCCAGAGTCCTTAATGACATCGGTGAGATCGTGTCCCTCCTCCGCCTGAAACTCTCCGCGGCTCTCCATTGCTTCAGGTCCAGCGTGAGATCTTGGAGCTGCATCCTCCGGCTCCTCCCCGCCAAGCTGGCCTGCTCCCTCCCATCCAGGCCCTGCATGCCTACTGCCTTGGCTGGTCTCTGGGACCCAAATGCCCCCAGCTGTGACCCAAATGCTCCTATGGCCAGCATTCCCTCTGTTGTTCCTTCCTGGAATTTTCTTTTTCCAGCTTGTCACATGGCTGTTTCGTTATCTTTATGTCTCACAGCCCACGTCAGCCCCCAGAGCCGATGTCTCTTTCAGAGCCAATATCAGCCCCAGAGGAGATGTCACCTCCTGAGGCAATGTACCCCCAGAGGAGATGCCACCCCCCAGAGGAGATCTCACTTCCTGAAGCAATGTCCCCACCAGGAGATGTCATCCCTCGGAGACTATGTCCCCCCAAGAGAAGATGTCAACCCCAGAGCCCTTCCCTGACCGTGCTATTCTGGACTGTCTCCATGTCTGCTCTTCCTCTCCCCGCCTTGCTGGGAATTTGGAAACTCTGACTCTGTAACTGGCCATCAGGAAGCTCCCTTCTGCTCTCAGCAGGTTCCTGTTGCAGGGGGATCGCCTTCGCTCAGGACCCTGTCAGTAGCTCCGGCAGAGTGCACTGCGCTGATAAGCGGCCAGGTGGGAAGCCACCCCTTCTGCTGGCCTCGGGCCAGGCCCTGGGCAGGCATCACGCAGGTCTGGCCGTGGCCATGTTGTCCTAGAGTAAGCTAATGGCTGAATGAAGCTGAGCTCTGCCTGGCTAGGACGAGGCACGTGCCCACTCACGGAGCTGTGAACGTGGGCTGTCCCCCGCCTAAATGGGGCAGGAGGGAGGGTGTTCAAGGGGAGAGTGATGAGTCTGTAGAAACGGTGCTGGGCTGGCCCCAGGGCCTACCTGTGTTCTCCAGGAGACATGACAGTTGATGGCTTTCTCTTTGTGTGTGTTTCTTTTCTACACCCATCTGAAATGAAAGCTCAGTGGAACAGGGTCTCAGAGCCATGAACCCAAGCAGCAGGTTTTCTTTCTGAAAGCTAGAATTTCGTTGATACTCAATAAATGCCTGTTGAATGAATGAGTGATAGAAAAGGCAACACGGCAGAACTGGCATTCAAATCCCCGTCTTTGGCCCCAGCTATGTTCTTCTGTCCACCTCACTCATGCCCCTGTTCTGAAACTGACCAAGCAACTCATCCCTGAAGTTCACTGCTCCAAGGGCTCCTGGTGTGCAGGCGTGAGCATGCCCAGGCTTGCAATTGGTCGGCCCCACTGGGAGCTGGCTCTCTATCCTCACCATGGGAGCACCCAGGAGTTGCTGGTCCATGCAGGAGTGAGCAGGAACGGGTTAAATCCAGGAGTTCTCACTCGCATTGTTTTCTGTAGCCATGACTTCATGCGCCCCAGAACTCCCAAATTTGCTGGCGGGGGCGTGTCTCCATTTGCTGTGGGCAAAATACTAATAGTGATTTACCTGTCTCATAAGAATATTTGAATATTTATTAAGTTTTTATCTGCATCAGAAAAATATTCATTCGACACCTGTGATTCAACTCAAAGAGGACTTCTGTCTCTCCCGTTTGGCCGAGCAACAGGCAGAGATGCCTGGCTGTTCAATAATGTGCACGGTTTCTTCTTCCTTGCACTCCATTGGACAATCTTTCCCAGCCTCCTGGGCTCTGCGTGAGACCGCGTGACCTCATGCAGGCCCATGGAACAGAATCAAGACCACCGTGGGCCACTTCTGGGAAGAAGGTTTTACACATGTCCCCACCCTCTGCAAGTCTCTTCAGCCCTGCTGGCCTGTTGACACTCCAAATTCTGTTACGTGGGTCAGAAATACATTTTTACTGTGTTGGAGGCCATGTACTTCTGGTGGTTTATTTGTTAGAATAGGAAGTGAGCTTACCTACCTAATACAACAACATGGGCACATTTTTTCCCCTTATTCTTCTATTACACCATAGTCATTTGTACTTGACTTTGTATGATGTCTACTGGAATTCGATGGGCTGAATTCATTGTTTCTTATATTTTTCTTTTGTAAGACTTGGCTTTTCCTCTGAATGGGGACTAGATATAAGGCTCCCTCTATTAATAATGCCCTCTTTACCACATCACAGTAAGGGGACCCTGGACTCAGTGACATACCTGGACTGCAGAGGAGTTGCTTGTCAGCAGAGAACACCCGTTTTGTTGATTCCTCACTTCGTTTCTTCCCTCCCTCCCTCCCTCCTTTCCTTCCCACTTTACTGAATACCTGGCTGGTGAAAGATAGGGCATTAAATATTGTGGAAAAAAATAAAGAATTAAAAATACCATGTTTACAGATTCAGAATGATGAAATATTGATAACTTAGTATCATTCACCCTTAAATGAGTTAGCAGGTTAACATTACCCCTGTGAGTTCTTATTTCTGTACTTGCCCCCCACTTTTATGTATGTGGGGTATTCTCAGCTGTGTGAGGACCTGGAAGTCACCTCAACTAGATTGGGGGATGAGGAGGATATAAATAATTAATACAATGCACAGTTGTCCTGAAATTAATCATCATCTTCTAGGGGAGGGATGAATGACACATGGGGTGAAGGTCACACCCTGGGGCATGAGATGAACGCAGGTGCAGAGAGCTACACCAGCACAGAGGAGGGTGAGTAACTCGAGATTTGGGTTTGGAAGTGTTCTGTGGGGATTTGGATCTGTGGATTTGGGCTTTGCTCATTTCCTGTACCCGAGTGACCATTCCTCTGCCCCTGCAGTTCTGCATTGTACCTGCTGTCCAGAGGCAACAATTAATAGCCCTCTTTCACTGTTGTGTGTGTGACTGGGAAATAAATGACTAAATGGCCCTTCCTCAGCCCCCAGCCTTGGCCTTCACCTACCCACACTTCTCCCCGTACAGAATCCTGTGTGCCACAGCCCAGTCAAGCCAGGGCGGGGAGTTACAGAATGAATGTTAGTATTCCCTTGTCCCTTCCCACAGGGATGAATGATGGTGGGGGTGAATGATGGTGATGCAGGGGAAAGGATAGCCCAACCCTCTGCAGGGAGGAAGGGCAAGCCTTGACCTAAGTAGTGGCCTATGACATCATCACCACGCTTTAAATGTGGCCACCTTGCTCCGGGAAGTAGTTTCCACTTTCATTTCATCACACCAAGAGATTGCTAAAGGGAACTCTGGGAAAATCCCAATCTTTGGGTAAAAAGACGTGACCAAAAAAGCTTACATTTTAGTGTGTGATTATCCATAGTGCTTAGGCGCTAACTGAATGACCAGACAGAGAGCAATATTTATCACTGGCTCTTTCCAGATGTTAACTAGAAATAAGACAATGCCACGTATTGTGTCTGTCCACTCACTTATACATACACAGGCCTAGGTTGTTAGTCGTGCATAAATGTACAGGACTGTGTAGTGTTCTGACCCACTTCCAGATGTTGTACAGGACTGTGTAGTGTTCTGACCCACTTCCAGATGTTGAAGTCTCTGAGAAGAGCCTGCCACCAAACAGCACTGGACTCCAACCGCTAGCACCTTACTCTTTGAAACTCAGGCCCAGTGTATCCCAGTGTGATTAATTGGGACAACGGCATAAAAGATGAGAAAGATTTTAGAAATTCAAGTAGTGAGTGTTAATGTGATAATTGAACCTACTAATTAAGAATGTTTAAGAACTGGAGTTTCAATTCCTAGTCCCAAAGATGGAAAGATGGATAGAGAGGTATCCGAGAGGCCCAGTGTCCTCATTACTTAGATCATGTGTGGGGACAGCAGGAGCCCCTGCCTCCCTTGGGCCTGGAGCACAGCTTTGTGGAGATGTTGTCTCATGGTTGCCACAGCCCAGGGTCTCCTTCAGTCATTGTTAGGGTTAGATATAGAGTGTCCCCTGAAGAGCTCGTGTTTTAATGTTGAGAGTTGATGTAATTAAGTCATGAGGGTTGTAATCTCATCAGTGGATAAATCCATTGTGGTAGGTTTACTGGGTGGTAACCTAGGCAGCTGGGATGTGGCTAGAGAAGGTGGGTCCCTAGGGATGTGGCCTTAGGGACTATGATTTTGTCTTTGAAACCCCTTGCTTATTTCTCTCTCTCTTGTTCCGGCCTCCATGATGTGAGAGCAGAGCCTTACTCTCTCTCTCTCTCTCTCTCTCTCTCTCTCTCTGCTTCCTGCTGCCATGCCCTGAGCTCCACAGTCTCAGGTCTCACATGGACTGAACCCCGAAATCTCCAAAAAACTGTGAACAAATAAGTCTTTCTTCCTCTAAGTTGTATTTGGATTATAGCAGTGAGAATGTTGACCGAGATAGCCATCCTTGGCCAAGAGGACCTGAAGGAGACAGAAGACCCTGGATGGCGAGCTCAGTGCTGCATTCACACATCCTGAACCATCCTAGGGGATGTGAGATGAAGCCACCTTTCTCAATGAAGGGCCAGATGGTGAATGTCAGAGCTTTGCTCGCGGCACTTGTGGTCTCTGTCTCACGGACTCCCTTCTTCCATGGCAGCCTGGAACCGCAATCAACAACAAGTAGACTAATGAGCGGCTGGGTTCCAATAAAACTTCATTTGCATAAACAGGTGGGGCCCGAGTTTGCTGACTCTTGAACTAAATGGATGGCTAATACTGAGAAGTTGAAATGTACTCTAAATGCTATTCATGCATAAACTTATCTAGTCCTCACAATTCTCAGAGAAATTCAGTTACAGGTCCCTTGGAGTAACTGCCCCTGGTTATCAGCTAGTTAGTGGCAGAACTAGTGCTCAGACCTGGGCATCAGGACTCCTTTATCTGAGCCCAGCGAGGCTGCTGACCCCTCAGAGCTGCCCTGTGCTCACTCAGGTGGTCCAGGAAGCTCAGTACAACCCGGGGCACCTGGCTCCTTTTCAGTTTTCACATATACTCTGGTGAAGGATAGTTGCAAGATAAGTATTTGCATTCCAGTGTTTAGAAAGTCTTCCTTTTCTACAGGGCTCTTAATCAGTGGGTTTCTCTAAGGATTCCTCCTCCACATTTGGCAGGGGGAGGGGCATTAATATTGATTGCATGCCTGGCTGTGCCAGTCGCTAAGCTGGTAACTACCACTGCTAAATCACCAGTGTGCATGAAACCTTCTGAACCCCGCTTTCCAGGCAGGGAGCAGGATCAGGAGACTATGTGGTGCTTTCAAAGTCACGTTCTCAGCAAGTGACACAGGTAGAGATTCAGCCCAAGGCTGGTGCATCTCAGGGGGGTGGCAGTGTTTACTCCAGGCCACCCTGCTGCAGTGTGTGTTGGTAGATGCCGTTAACCAGAGCAGGAGTGAAGCTGGGACCGTATGTCAGTGAAGACTGCGTGGCATTTCCTTCTGACCAACAGTTGTTCACCCCTCAGTGACCTTGCTCACCATTAGGACTGTGATTCTTTTTCCAATATCACTCAGAACCATTGATTTCTAGTGGGTGCTCCACCATTACACTGGGAAGCATTCAGGCAAACACCACCATGGGGGGGGCAAGTGACATCTTGATTTGGATCTCAGTTGCAAGAGGAAAATTTACAAAAACAAAAAACAATGGGCCCGGAGTGGTGGCACACACTTGTAATCCCAGTCCTTGGGAGGCTAAGACAGGAGGATCACAGGTTCACGGCCAGCCTCAGCTACTTAGTAAGGCCATCTGCAACTTAGTGAGACCCTGTTTCAAAATAAAAAATAAAATAGGGCTGGGGGTGTAGCTCAAAGGTAGAACACAGTTGGGGGCCATCTTAGCCCATTCCATGAGGTCACCATTTCAGACCAACTTAGCCATGTACACAGTAGATACTAGTGGAAATTGTCTGCACGCGGACAAGTTTCCTTGTACTGGATGGGACCGAAAGGTGGACTTTGATGACCTCCTGTTCTCCCTGAAATGTTCACCTTGCCACTCCCTGGTCTTAACTTGTGCTTGCCACTCCCTGGTCTTAACTTGTGATCTTCCCATTTGCTTTGTTTGGACCTCTATATAAGAAAGGCCTTGACTACATAAGGCAGGAGAAATTGTCATCTTGGATCTCCTCCCCGACCCCCCCAATTATTAAATTCTCTCCAAATTATTATATCAGACTTCATGTCGGTATCATGCGAGAAGACTATTGGTCAGGAAGCTGCCTGGTGCAGCAACCTTCCGTGGCTGGAACCAAGAACAATCTTCAGGAAGCTGTCTGGTGCAGCGATCTTTTGTAGCAGGAACCACAGAATAGTTATTAGGGAGCTGCTTAAAGCAGCAACCATCCATGGCAGGACTATGGAGCAAGTAGCATCTGCCAGAGCAACCCCAATAGAACACCCATGGGTTCGAATCCCAGCACCAACAAAAAACAATGGCTGGAACATTCTTGGGATTTCCCCTAGAGGCAGCAAGTGCTGGCCAAGCTGTGTGGCCCTCACACCACCCTCCCCCCACAAGATTCTGGCCCGCACAGTGTGGTGCAGACAAGCCTGGTGCAGACTGCGTAGGGAGCAGGGTTCAAGCTCCCAAGCTCCCTAGGAGAGGGAAGACTCAGCTCTTTCAATGGGTCCTTGAGATTGGTAGGAGCCCCCCGAAAACTTAGAAATCCCCTCCCTCGTGAGTCTCCCAAAGCCACATGCATCTGTCTCCCTGTGACCCCCAGGGGGACATGCACCACCACTCCAGACAGGCATCAGCATTTGGGGACAGCTGGGATTGCTAAAGAGCTTTGTCATTTTTAATGAGCTACGGAACCGAAATCTGCTCCCTTGACGTTCTCACTTAACTGTTCTCTCACTCCACTTGGTGTTCACAGCTCCAACTTCACTGTCTCCAGTGCACGTGAAATGCCAGCTCTCTTCAGTGGCTCATGGCAAGTTGGATCAGGAAAGGAGGAAGGAGCAGATGTTGCCCAAGACCCAGGGTACTCCCAGACTAGCATCCCGTGGCCTGTCCATGCACAGTCCCTCCTGCCTGTGTTGCCTTTAATATGCTTCGGTCTTGGGCTATTTTGGCTCCAACACACACAAGCTCTGAATGTCTTTTGGCACAGAACCCATTGAGGCATGTCTCCGAGCCTCTTTTCCCCAGGGCCCCACAGCCTGCACAGCTGAGTGCTAGTGTGCAGCCATGATGCTGCAGGACCCCTGCCCAGCAAGTATCTGTGTTAATGCAGCCACTACATTCTCAAAATGAGGAGAACTTGCGCAGGTTTTCCAACATTGGGATGGGATGGGGGGTGTTTCTGTAGGACCCGTTTGGTGACCCTCAAACCCCTTTGCACTCACACAGCAGATTTCTCTCTGATGGCTCACAAGAGCAGCTTTGACGATGCAGCTGGGAACCACGGCTTCCCTGTGTGGGAAACTGCTGCCTGACACTTGGTGTGTCATGTGGTCACCTGGTGCCTTCTGTGTCTCAGCTGGCCCTTGGCTATAGGTTAGGGGCAGCTCTACAGCTCTACCTGTGCCGTTTCCTCTCCAGGCGTGACGGTGGAGGTGAGGGCACTGCCGGGTGTGATGGAGGGGTCTGGGGAAGCCTCAGAAGGTGGAAAGTATTCAAGAAAACCACCTGGGAGAAGCAGTAATAGCCAGTGGGCACGCGCCAGGGACAGATATAGTATTGTAGAAGGCCACACCCCTGGTGACCCACCTCCTCCAGCCGTGTCCCACCTCGGAACCTGGGTACACTGGCAACATATGAGTGTTTATGGGGGACACTCTGTATCCAAACCCTAACAGGCATCTTATTAGTCAGGGGTTTCCAGGGAAACAGAACCAATAGGATGTGTGTGTAGATGTAAAAAACGGTCCTCGATTTACAATGGTTCAACAAGCACACCCATCCCGCCTGTCGGTTTTTCACTCTCAGTACGGTAGTCAATAAATTACATGAGATATTCAACACTATATTATAGAATAGGCTTTGTGTTGAGTGATTTTGCTCAACGGTGGGCTAACATGAGTGTCCCGGGCATGATTAAGGTAGCCTGGGCTATGCCGATTAGGAGGCCAGGTGTATTAAGTGCATTTTCAACTTACAATGTTTTCAACTTCCGATGGGTTTATTGGAACATAACTCCATCATAAGTGGGGGCGTTTCTGTATATGGAAAGAGTTTTTCGTTGTTGTTTTAAGAACCTGGCTCCTGTAGCCTCAGAGGCTGGTGAATGTGAGGTGTTCAGGGTGGGCTGGCAGGAGAGCCGATGCTGCTGTTCAAGTCTGAAGTCATTCGCTGTAGAACTCCCTCTGTTCCAGGGACCTCACACTTTGTTCTCTCCAGGGCTTCAACTGTGCCAGGGCTTGCATATGAAACTCGGGGTGGAGTTTAATCCCCACTGTGAGGTGTGAAGAGGGTGGAAACTGAATCTGATTGTGGTGTTCAGACGTGGGAGGTGTTTAGGGTTAGATAAGGTCATGAGAGTAGAGTTCCCATCATGGAATCTTGGTGGCCTAAAATAAAAGATTGGAGAGACCAGAATAAACACTCATCCGACCTCTCCATCTCTCGCCAGGCTTGTCCTGAGCCACCTTGGGACTCTGGAAGTCACCACCAGATGCGGCCCCTTGGCTTTCCACCTCCAGATCAGGAGCCAAGTAAGTCTTTCTTCTTTACAATGTGACCCAGTCGGAGGTATTGTGTGGTTAGGAGCAGAAAAAGGACTAAGGAGAACTGATTGGATAAGGCCCACCCCCATCAAGGAGGCTAATCTTTATTCAATGTCCACTGAATTAAATGTTCACTTAATCCCAAATCACACTCACAGAAACATCCAGAATAATATTTGACCAGATATCTTGGGCACAATGGCTCAGCCAAGTTGATGCATAAAACTCACCATCAGGGTTAGATTCCTGCCAGCTTCTGGCGGCCACGTTTCATCAACCACTCAATATGTAACTTTGTTTAATGTGGGTTTCTGCTGAAAGGCACCATATTTAATGCATATTGGTCATCTGCGGACAGAACTCATGGCCAGTGACGCCGCAGTGCCCCCTGAACGAACCTTCTCCTTACATGTTTCTCCAGGAGACACCTCACGCTTCCTGCTCCCAGAAGCTCCAGGAGTATTTGAGAATGTGCCTGGGCCATTTTAACCAGAGAAAGGGCCCACAACAAGCAGAAAGATGCAAAAATGCAGCACTAACTGGAGCTCGGAAAGACCTCTGTTCAAAGGACGGGGCCTGAAGCAGGGAGCCGAGCGCCTCTTTTTTCCTCAGCCAGGAAGCTGCGCCTCAATGACTCCGATGGTTGGCTGCTCCATGCATGTCCAGGGGTGACTGTGGGTGCATCGTGAGCATGGGTGTGGGCTTGCACGTGGGTTTTAGCAAGAGCGTGGTATTATAGTTAGATATGAAATATCCCCTAAAGAGCTCATTTATTAATGTTTGAAGCTGATGTAATTGAGTCTTGAGGGTTATAATCCATTTGAATGGATTTATCTGGGTGGTGGCCTAGGCCACCTTGGAGGTGGTGCTCTTGGAGGTGGGTCCCTGGGGTGCAGCCTTGGGGATTATATAGTTCCTCCTCTCCTTGCTCTTGCTTCCGGCCTCCATGATGTGAGGAGCACAGCCCAGGTGCCCTCCCTCTCTCTGCCTCCCACTGCCATGCCCTGAGATCTGTGGTCCCCGGCCTCACATGGACTGAGCCCAGAACCATAAGAAAGTAAATCTTGTTTCCTCTAAGTTACATGGTCAGGTCTTTAGATTATGGCTGTGAGAGTGCTGACTGGAACAGGTGGATTTACAGAAACTGAACCTGGGAGTCACCAGGCCCTGCGTGCAGGATGGTGGGCCTGCAGGCCAGGTGGTGGGCGTGGTGGTGGAAACAGAATGCCCAGAGAGCCAGAGGCCTGATGTTAGAGGACTTTCACGGTGAGTCTCAATTGGGGCTTGGCCTTTTCCACTGAAGAGCTTTTAAAAGTGTGTGGAATTAGATTTTCATTTTAGGTCTGTGGTCATTGGACACAGACCAGGTACTGGAGCCAGAGACAGCCCAAGGATGGTGGCAGAGGTATAGTACAAGAGGGTGACTCTCTGAACTAGCCTGTGGCAGAGGGTTGGGAAGAAGGAAGGGGTGGTAGATGGCAGAAGCTACACGAGGAGGGTGAGTGTGGAGGCGAGGTTTAGGACTTCGGTCCCCCACATTTAGGACTGCAGTCCCCAGAGGGAAATCTGCTGTGACCTTCCCAGGTTCTCCTCCTGAAACGGCGATCATGTCTCCCTCCCAGACTTCTCCAGGGAAACCACTCAGCCCCACAGCTCTTCCCTGTAGAGGGTGGTCTGCATTCCCCATGCCCTCCACACCCTCCTGTCTGCGGCTGCAGGATTCTGTCCTGTTTCTATGCACGTGGACGACTGTATCCATGGCATCCCCCTCCTTCTGGCCTTGGGTACAATTCCTTTCAGACCTGCTCCTCTGCTCTTGCAACTAATAAATTAAATTCCTGGGTCTGAGGGAGGGCAGTACCGTGCCCTGCTGCTGCCAGCGCGTTCTCCTGTGGAGGGGAGGCCAGAGGTCCCGGAACTCCAGCAACCCTCCCAAGGACACAGCAGGAGGGGCTGTGTCGGTGGGAGACTTTCTGGCGACGGCCCCTGGCCCTTTGCTCCCCTCTGAGTTTTGAGCTGCACTGCTTCTCGGAATGAAAGACAGTCAACCTGCTGCGACGCCTGGCTCCTGCCTGCCCTCCGAGGGGCTCGTGAGAGTGCCCGCCCCTGAACATCTATTTGTCTCTGTCTGCACCCGAGGAGACGCAGCGTTCCTCATCAGGCTCGGCTTGGCGTCAGGAGCCTTTTAGGATTCTGCACCCAGTGGAGCTCCAGCCATGATGTACACCTTAAGTAATGAATTATCCATGATTAATTACAACTAACTAGGCCTCTTTCTTCCCCAGGCACTTGGTCTAAATATTTACAAGGAATTCTGATCAGATGCTCGCTGTCCAAATTAATATTATTTCATCGGAAAATACAAGAGTGTTTTCAACCACAATCAGCTGTTGTTTGGAGTCCAATCAGCATATTCTGAGACAAACCCTAACAGAAGCCGGTGCTGCTCGAAGATGGATGATGTGGCTGGCCAGTCATGCGGAAGGGCGGTGTGAGCTGGGAATGACAGGCTGTCCCCACGGAGTCTACCAGAGGGTCCGAGGCAGCCAGCCCTGCAGTGCCATTTCCCACCAAGCCCTGTGCACTTCCTCCGGGGTGGCCTTCGGAGAATCCTGGTACTGTGAGCCTGGATGCTTAGAGGAGCACCTGCTGCTGCCATGTTCCCCACCTGTAGGGGGCGTCCTGCCACAAAACAAAGCGCTAGGACCGCTCGGGCCCTGCGCTCACAGCGCTAACAGGCCCAGAGGTCGACTTCTGAAAGGGTGACCTCAACAGTCACAGAACCAGGGGCTGCCCTGGTGTCTTCAGTGGGCTGTCATTGGGCTTTCTGTGAGTCAGAGAGATGGATATCTTCAGTCATGACATACCCATGGTCACTCACATCCTTCCTGGGTCTTTCTGTCCCAGAAAGGCTGCTACTGACAAGCACGTCTGTCCTTATGCCTGCCCTGGGCACAGCTTCTACGTCTTCTTTTGCGTCTGCAAGATGCTCAGCTATGAACGGAGGGGACAGACCCCGCCATGCCTGTCCTCCTGTTCAGCGATGGTGCTCACCACCACCAGCTGCTCTTGGCGATGCCAGGCCATTGCTTGCCAGGTATCTGTATGCAGTTCACCAAGCACAGGAGCCTCACAAACCTGCCTAGCCGATCAGAGAGGAGCCACGCAGCGATGCTAAGGAGCATCAGCCTCCTGAGCCAGTGCAGGCGGGGAGGCGGCCTGGCCCGGCCTGGCCACAGCACCCGGTGGAGGGAGAGGCTGCTGAGAGGGGTCAGGATCCGCGTCCAGCTTTTCCCTCTCACCAGTTGTGTGACCTTGAGGAAATCAGAGTCTGGCTGAGGCGTGGCTTTCCTAGCTACAAAATAGGACGACAGCAGGTGCCTCTCCAGGCCTGCTCGGTCACCTTGGAGACCCAGCGAGGTGAGGGAGAGAAGAAAAGGGGTTACTAATGGCCGATAACATTGACACCGTCATGCCCTAACAGAGCAGCTTTAATCAACAGGGATTCCTGCTTTGTATTTCAAACACTAGATGGAAACTAAATTTCTGCCTTCCCGCCTACCCAGCTAAAAACAACTACACTCACAGAGCCTGACAATCTTTTGACAAAGCTTGGCAGATGCTTTAAAACTATGCCTTGTTCAAGAAACCTTGTTAGGAACAATAAGGAATATGAAGATGGGGAAAGCTGGGCCCATGCCCTCCAGTGCTATTATAGACTTGCCTGGTGAGTCGTTTTCCATGCAGACTTAGCCTCCACCCAAGTCAGTCTGTGTTATCAGGGAGCCTCCTGCCCACTGCACACAGGGATGACATTTCTCTCTGCTTCATTTCCTTAAATCCAGGGGCAAGCGCACAGCCTGGCTCTCATGTTGATGAATACCCATTTGCAGGCCCAATTAAAAATGACTGCCAGCATGACACCTTGAGAGATGGCGATCAGGCTGGAAGAGCCTCAAGCTCCTGACAATTGGAATGCTTGCTGGGCTCCAAATTCTGACTGTGGATCAGCGCAGCTCACGGCTTGTGCATTTCTTGCAGGAAGCCCTGCAGGGAGCATACATGTCTCTTTGCTGACAGGTCTGTGCAGCCCACCTTCCAGCTCATGAATCCCGAAATGAACCTCAGGCCGCTCATTCCCAGCTCCCGCGCACACTCTTTGGCACACACAAGGCTTCTAATTGAGGTGTGCGGTTGTTATTTGATTCTCCGTCTGCAGTTTTGAATGCAAAGCCTCTGTGGTCTGCAGGGATCCTCAGCATTTATTGAGCGCCTGCTGTGTGTCAGGCACATGCTGGGCCACAGGGCAGGCAGTGGAGACTGGTAATGGTCCTTGTGCTTCAGGCGATGGCCAAATGTATGTCACATCATGACGCAAAAGCCGTGTGTCATGTGGCCCTTGTGAGGCATGATGGGAAAGGGCCATGTGAAGGACCAGGGGCCAGAACCAGGGCTGTTCATGGTAGAGGCTGTGGTTCTAGATGATGGAATGGGCATTGTTTTAGGTAGAGAATTTTGGCAGGGGAAAGAGTGGGTGAGAAACACTGAGGTCTGATCAGAGGAAAGCTACCATCAGGTTGGCTGAAATGTGCAGAGTTGAGTAAAGGGAAAATTGGAGAGGAAGATACAGAGCACCTTCTCGATATCAAGAGGTGCAGGTGGCCACGCACAGCAGCTGCACCCAGAGTGGCCTGGGTTGAATGCGGAAAGTGTGTGTGTGTGTGTGTGTGTGTGTGTGTGTGTGTGTGTATGTTGGGGGAGAACCCCCCAGGGGCTGCTTTTGTCAGCAAAATATTCCCATAGGAGGTGTGTCCAGCTAGAAATGCAAGGATGTATCATGTTTGGACTGAGTGAAAGGAGAGAGGGAGGGCAGAGAGCTCCTGGGACTCAACATGGGGCTGGATGCTCTGCAGGATGGAGAGGAAACCTGGCCGGAGCACGTGGAGGAGAATGGCTGGTGTGTGAAGACGGCTCCTCTGCGTGGAGGCCGGGCCTCTTGGCACCCAGGCCCAGGGAAGGGGAGGCTCCTGCCAGCTGTGCTGTGCATGACCGCACTCCACTCTGTGAGCACAAACACCACAAAAGCACGTGCTTCCCCCCTGGGTGGAGAAGGAGGCGTCCACATGCCTGCTGCAGAGCGGCCATCACCCTGGATTCTTCCCCTCTGGAACTCTCTGTCATCTTCATCCACCACTATCATTTTTAGGACTATTCGTGATGCAGAGCCTCCCCTGAGTACCACATAGGAATTTGTTGTCGTCTCAATACATTCCGGGCCAAGATCACACGTGACATTTTAGACAATTACGTTCTGACTAGAGGCTACTGGTTCGTTCCACCGCTTCGATGGGGGCACACTAGCACAAGTGCATGGTGATTCGGTGATTCCCTCAAAGACCCCACAGCAGTTGTCCTATGCAGAGAGCTCTTTGTTTCTCATAGGGGCTATCAGTAAGGATTCCTGTGAGTTAATCATCAAATTTGGGCTTTGGTCCCCAGGTCTTTCCCCAGCACATTTTTTCAGAAATCTGCAAATATAAGAGCTTGCTTCTTATTAAGGGACAGTGGATGGACATTCTCTTCTAAAGGTAAGTCTTCCAGTAAAACCCCACTGAGCTAATCCAATTCCCTAAGTCACTATCATGAGTGCCTACTGGGTATCTCTCTTTATTCTCCATCCAGAAATGAGTTTTCTTATCCTCCCCTCTATCCAACATGCTCTGCGCCTCTCTCTGACCCTGAGAGACCTGCCTTGAGTTGGGTCAGTTCTGCCATGAGCTGCTTTCTCCTCCTACAGACTATGAGCTCCTCACATCCTCGGGGCATCCAGGAGTGCGCTGTGCCTCCCTCGGAGCAGACCCCAGCCACCCCCATAGCAAGATCTCCTAAGATCTTCCCTTTCTCCATTTATTTCCAATCTGAAAGAAATGAGGTGGAAACTGGGTCATGGTGTAGTTGACAGAAAATGTGTTATCTGTCATGTTCAGATAGGCCATCCTCCAGTTACTTAAGGTATAAGATTCTATCACGTAAATAAGGTCATCCCTGTGGAGGAGATTATGTGGGCACCCTGGGTCAACAGAGTGAGGCTGCTGGGAAACCTGGGCTGGGAGGCTGAGAAGTTGCCCAGCAGAAACAGACATGCTCAATGGGACTCCTATGAATGGCATTTGGAAAGCAGATTACAGACCAGGTCATTATTTGTGCAGCCTCTGCAGGAACCTGCTAAGCCACCTCCCTGCACTCCTCTCTGCATGGGGTAGAGTCTCAGTTTATCAAAAGGAAAGTCCCCTGGGTTTGATAGCTCTGGTGTTGGTCTGAAAGTGGCCAGTCTCACAGAGGCCCAGGCGGGATTGCCTTTCTTCTAAGGTTACGAGTTTAGACTCTGCATTGTAAAGTATGAGGACAGCAGCAATAAGGCCAGCAGGCCTGCTCCCGTCTGCACCCTGCGATGTCCTTCAGCCTCTGGACAGGAGTCTGGTGATGTGGCCTTTCTCTTCCAGCCTCTGGCAACTGGGTAATACGTGTGTGATAAATGAATGATCTCAGGTCGCTGTGTGGGCCTTTGGCTCTTCTGTTTTCAACACTGGCTGAGGCGCTGTCTTATCCAGGATCCTGGTTTCTACCTTGAAGCTGAGCCTCCAAGGTAGGGAGGGGTTGGGCTTCACCTAAGGCCACCAGAGTCACGCTGCTCCTCTTGGGCCAATGGCGCCGTCTTGCAGCTGAACCCCGTTATGCTATCTGTATGCTTTCAGAGGCCTGTTGCGTGCACTGCACAATTTCTTCTTAAAGAAGCTCAACTTTTTCTTCCTGGAACCTCCCCACCCCGGGCTCCTCTGCTCTCTGCTGTGGGTCACCCTCACATCGGACGCCACTTTCAGAGGTCAGCCCAGAGTTTGCTCAGTAGACTTTCGCTGGAGTCCAGGCCCTGAGAGGACCTGCCTTATTGACAGCTCTGTGCTGCCGAGAGTGTTAACTCCATAGACAAAGAAGGCTCAAAGCATCACACCAAAGAGGACTCTGCTGGGTGGCCCGCCCCCACCCCATGCAGATCTCAGCTCCGCCATGCACCAAATTCTGACTCTGCCTGGATGATCCAATTTAATCCCGGCCTCCTCATCTATATAAAATGGAGATCACAATTCCTACCTGGCTAGGTTGTCATGGAGACTTAGCTTCCTATCACCTGTCAATCACAGAGAAGGGTTGGCCACCGGTATTGCTTCTTAAGAGTTGCCTGGGGATATTCTTCATGCCCATACCAGAGCCAGGATGGAAACCAGAGCCCAGGATCTTCCTCTTACACCCACCGCACACACCACCAAATTGAGCCCTTCCTCATGAGGGTCCCCTAGATTTCTTGCATAGTTATTAGTGATCCGCAATGGAACTGGGGTGCACAGTTAGAAGGAGCATGGTTGATTAAAATTCAATGGGCATTCTGAGAAGTGGAATGTTTTGTAGGTCTGAGGATTGTCAGAAAAAAGAAAACAAAAAAAGGACTTCCTCACTATTGTTGAAAATCTTTATAAAACACATACAATTGCTGAAGTAAAAATAGCCAACATAAAGTGAGTGCTTATCATGGGCCGGGCTAAATGCTACATAGTAAATGCTGTGGATGCAGTATTTAATTTAGTCTTCAGGGTATTTTTTCTCTTCTTTTTCTATGCAAGAAACTCAAGTATGAAGAGGCTGAATGCCTTGTCTGATATCACATGTGCAGTGTCCTGGAACCCAATCTGTCGTCTCCTAGAACCCCACATTCCTCCTTGCTCTCTGGCTTTTAGGCTGTGTAAGAAATACATGGCAACTACTTTTATTTCTTAGGGGTTATTTTGTTTTACATATTTTGTATTTAATTTATTGGAATTGAATTTTGGCATGAAATTAAACAAAACTGCATTTGTGTGTGTGTGTGTGTGTGTGTGTGTGTGTGTGTGTGTGTGCGTGTGCGTGTGCATTACTGGGGACTGAACCCAGGGGCATTCTACCTCTGAGTTATACCACAGCCCTTTTTTATTATTATTTTTTTTTTGTTTGGAAATAGGGTTTTACTAGGTTGCGGAGAGGCTCACTAAGTTGCTGAGGCTGTCTTTGAACCTGAGGTCCTCCTGTCTCAGTCTCTCAAGTACTGGGATTACCAACGTGTGCCACCATGTCCAGCCAGCATTTTGAGTTTTTCCCATTTAGACAATTCTCTCAATGCCATTTGTTGAGTAAATCTACCCTTTCCCCAATTGTTTCATGATTGTCCTTTTTTAAAATCATATTAAATCCTTAGTTCTACCAGAATCTGTTTTTTCTCTATTCTTGATTCTTCCTTGTTTCTCATGAACTCATTTCTCCTGTGGAAAGCCACACTCCCCTTTCATTTTAGTCGAAGGTCACCTGTGGGTGTGTTTCATGTGACTATGATGAATCAAACCAGCTTACAAAAAAATCCAGCTCAATGCTGTTTCCCTTCATGGGGCACACAACTATCAAGTCGTGAGGTTCAAACGTGGCTGACCATCTCACTTGAGCCCACCAAGCCGAGAGGGAGCCACTGAGCACAAATGTTGACCCACTGCCCTAGGTTACCCAAGGAGGAACAGAACGGAGACTGGAGCCCGGCCACAGTTGCTCCAAGCCACAGCCCCCAGGCCATATGGCCCGGAGATGACTCCTTCTTATCTACTTCTAAAAATCAATGGATTCCTCTCCTCCTTTAACAGATCTGCACACATCCACTCCCCCAAAGAAACACAACTTTCTCTCCTACATGCTTTCTCATCTCCACAGCTGGGTTCAGCATCCTCTAAGCTGTGCAAACTAAACCTTCCTGTCACTCTCAAGTCTAGATCCATTCGCCATTGCCGTGTCTACCTGCCCAATATTCTAGATCACCATCTCTTCTCCATCTCTAGATGGAGAAGAGATAGATAGAGCTCTATCTATCTCTTCTCCATCTCTTGGTGCAAACCACCGTCATTGACTTGAGGAGTCCCCAGAGGCCTTGGAACAGTCCCTCTCTCTAGCTGTGTCTGCCCCAGCCCTTCTCCAGAGGCGAGCTCTGCAGAGCCGCAGCCATTAGCAGAAGGCCTGTTGCTCTTCTGCTAAAAGCACTTCAAGGCTCTGATTCCACCTTCAGCAAGACCCAGTCTTCTTCCTAACATGCAACTTGGGTCATTTCCTATTTTCTAGCTTTTCAGGTGTTTCCATCAAGGGCCCTGCCACTGGCCTCCTGCTCTGGTCAGGGCCCAGAGGACCCTGTTCTGAGATCTTAGCTAGGGGGAGAGGCCTTCTCTGCACACCCAGCTGCTTCTGACACAGTCCTTAAGCCTCCTGCCAGCTGAGACTTGAGCCAAAGGGAAAGGCTTGTTCAATGTCCTCTCCCCTCTCTCGCCTTCGCTCTGTGGTCATCCCTGGGATGGCAGACTCTGTTTTATTCACCACTGCATTCCTGTTCCTGACAGCTGGATGGTGCCGGTGCCTGAAACGTGGTCAGAAACATTAGGTAAGAATGGGAGTGAGCAGGAAGTTCGGCGTGTGACCAGGCTCCACAAGGGAGCTGCAAGGTCTGAGTATCATCAGAGCCTGTGTGGGGACGGTTCCTTCTTGTCTCCTTTTCTGTGTCTCCCCGACAGCTCACCCACACCCAAGAGCTGGTGAGGAGAGGCGCACTCAGGGGCCCGCAGGCCAGAGTAGGGTCTGTGCACACAGCTGAGCAGATCCGGGGGCCTCACCCTTCTTGCCAACTCCCCGATCACCCGACCCCGTGGCGACCTCACTGGTGTTTTGCTCATGGCTGGGAAATTTCCCCAGAGCATCTGCTGGGAAGTGCCCTTGGGGCAGGGATGTGCTTTGGACAGAATCATAGATGGCGCGTCTGTAAATGCCCAAACGACAATGTGGATTTGAGAAAACCACCTCTTTCTCCTCCCAACCTGGACTGGCCCCACGTATTCTGGTCATGTTCCGCTGGCTTCTGAGAAATGCTAATGCAGTTAAATGAGTTCATCTTGGCTTCCGGGTAACTTTGGGGTCCCCAAACTGAATTATTGAATATGATCGTCTGATGACTAGAGAGCTTTAGAAATGCAGTTACGCTGGAACCCGAGGCCTCGCTGGCCGGCAAAGTATCACTAAAACGTTCTGCTTGTTGGGTTTTCTTCTTAGAGGCCCTACTAATGAAGAAAACACTTCATTAGACTCATTAAAAAATCTTTATTCCCGAACACTCACTTTTCTACAAATAGACCGTATTCAATGTCACTCCCTTCTTCCTCTCCCCTCTCCCAAGAGCCTGTGGTGCTAGAGGCGAGAAGATCCAGAGAAAGAGAATGAATAAGACGACCACATCGAGGTGCAATTTAAGGCATAAGAGGGAGTCAGACCATGCCAGGCAGGCCTGGAAGAGAAATGAATAGATTGTAGTCAGGGAGGGGTGGGTTTGGGAAGGATGATGTAGGCAGAGAGCCGGAATGAAGTTAACTCAAAATCAAGGGCAGAAAGAGTATGGCTTGAGGGTAGGATGTTAGAACACCTATAAAATGCCAGGAGACAAAGTGCTTCCTATCAGAGTAGGCCTCTGCCTGTGTGAGGGAGATGGTGAGGGAGTAGGAGCCGAGAAGCAAGGCAATAGAAATCCTGGGCACTGCCCTTGAGTGTGTCTGTTTGCTTTTGGTTTGTTTGTTTGGGTAGGTGATGGGTGAGGAAGACAGACGGGGACAGTGCTAATGTTCGGCTGGTGTTTGCTCTTCTAAGCACTTCAGTGTGTCACTCGTTTAACGCCTCCTTCACAGGCGAGAGAACAGACGCAAGGTCACGCAGTGAACGGAGATGTAGAGCCTGACCCTGGAGTCCTGTCTCCAGGGCCTGCCATGGTCAAGGAGGCCCTTGTGCCTCTGTCAATGGGGGGTTATGCAAGGATTTCACAAAGGGGCAGGGACCCCGTGATCCACTGTTTGTCCATTTTGTCATCTTTCATCAAGAATGCGTTACTCACCCGCTGTGCACCACACTTTGTGCTAAAGCCTCCTTTAGGAGGTGCGAGGAACCTGGAGAGCCCTGGGAGGTCTTGGGGGTACAGAAGAGGCTTCTGGCCAGGAACAAAGAGATAGGGAAGGGCCAAGGGTGTGGCAGGGGTCAGATCAGCAGAGCAGGTGAGGGAAGCGAGGGACAGGGCGGCCAGTGATCCTGAGGTTTGTCGTGAGGCTGCCCCGTTCTACCTTGGGTCCCAGCGGAAGACAGTGCCAGGCCCTCAGAGCTCTCCATGCCTTTGGTCTTTGTGCAGCTCCCTCCCTGCACTGTGCTTTCTCTCCCAACTGCCAGCTCTGGCTGCAGCTGGTTTGAAGGCCAGCCCTGGGCTCCTGGGACCTGCTGTCCCTGGGCTCCTAGGACCTTCTGTCTTTGGGCTCCTGGGACTGCTGTCCCTCCTCTGGTGCAGACTAATAATCCTTGAGGCTTTACACCCCAAGCCCTGCAGCCTCCCCAGTGACTCTCTGGGTGTAAGTGTGGGGGCCCCATCCCCACACCTCAGGGAACCTAGGCATGCCTCACCCTCTAGAGCCCTGTGGCTGCTCAGAGGAAGCCACCCTCTGCCAGCCTTGCCCAGAGCACCCTGTACTCAGCTCCCCTCTCCTGCATCTACACAGGTCTGCTCTGCAAGCACTTCCTTGATGGATCACTTGCACACAACCCTTTCCTTCAGAGGCAGCTTCCAGAAATGTCTCCAATGGGCACCTGAAAGCCGTGCAGGTAATAGAGGCTGAGTGGGTGAATGAACAAAGGAGATCTTTCCTTTCATTGAAAACTACCCACCACCAGGAAGGTGAATCACTCCTACTTGTGCTCTGCCTGCTGAGTGTGAGCCGCAGAGCCAGCATGTGCTGCACCAGGAGACTCCTGCTCCATCCCACCAGCTGGCCCAAATATGAGGGCAGGACATCTTGGGACATGTGGCATCCTGAGTCCCCCTCTCAGATTGCCCAAATATTGAAACTTTGTGAATTAAATCTTTGATGAGTATTGCATTCTTATCAATTACCTATATGTGTACAAATTGACTATTCATTAATTCACATAATTGTCAATTGAATCTTTCCCAAACATGCTTGGCTATGTAGTCCTTTATCCACATAACCTCCTGTGGTGGGGAGAGAGGCTGGGCTGGATAAGTGGGTGGGCCCCTCCACAGTGGGAACTGAGGACCCCTCATGAGTCTCAGCTTAAGAGCTACACAGGGACCTTCTCTGTGTGGTCGGGAGGTGAAGCCACTTTTAGCCAGAGAAGCACGACAAATCTATTTTCCATTAAACAAGTGAGCTGTGTAATTATTACATATTATAATTTTTTTTCAGCAGGACAGGCGTAGCTGGAAATTAAGCAGATTCTACGAACAACCGAACCTAATGAATCCTGCAACGATTGAGCCGTAAGTGGCCGCGTCTTGAATTGTAGCACATCTCGTGTCAGCGAGTGAACTGTGTTCGGATATTAATTATGTAATCAAGGGTGGAATGTGGGGCAGAGGAGTAACCGGGCCTCCGGGTCAACACAGTTGTCACTCCTGGGCTATGAGCACGACACCTGCTGGGCTGTGAGAGAGACAGGGTGGGTGGAAGGTGCTGGTGATCAGAATCCTGGGGCTACCGCTGGGGAAATGGCAGGGCCCAGTCCTCATCACCCAGGAGGGAGGTGGTGTCGCTGTACACCCTGCTAATGGACTAAGGGCAGCCCCCAATTCAAGTGCTGCTGGTGATGGAATGGATTCTCCCTCCTGTCTCCATGAGGATGCAAAGAGAAAGAACAACTTTGGAGTGAAGCAATTGTGTGGCTGATCAGCCCGTACTGTATGACCACGCTATCCAGATGCAGAGGAACTCCTCTGGAAGATGCAGACATAATAAGGCAGGTTTTGATCTTAGACAGCTTATAAGCCAGTGGGGAAACAGACATAAGAACAAGCACTGCCGGTGGCAGGTAGGGTTTTGTCAGAGTGTCGCAGTGGCAGGTGTAGGCTCTGAATAGACGTCGCTGAGTCAACTGCTTCCCCAAGGCTAGGCTGCGGTCTTCTGGAATTGGCCAGCAGCTCCCGTTCATGCCCATCCTTTAGTTCTTGCTCACTCCTGAGTCCAGCAAACCTTAGTTGAATGCTTGCATTTGCTCAAATGTGCAAGGCACTCAAGAGGAAGGGACGAGTGTGAAACAGGGTTTAGCACCTGTCCTAGGAGGTGAGCCCGGAAGGAGAGCCACCCTCTTAAGGCAAGGTGATGGGTTTAGGAGAGCTTGGTGGGGAACCTGGTCCATACTCTGGCTCCAGGGATGTTTCCTGTAGGTAGAAGCCATGGAGGGTGTGAAGTCCAGGAAGAGGTGGCCACTGAGGAAAAGGAAGGCAGGGGAAAGTGGAAGGTACAGTGTCCCAGGCTAGATACTTGTGCTGGCAGGAATGACTGGGGACCCATGGCTCCTTCTTACTAGGGTTTGGCCATCAGGATGGGCATGGCATGAGGTGATGCTCCAGGGAAAGGGAGGTGTCTGTTCATGGATTCTTTTGTATGCTATGAGAAGATTGTGTGCTGCTCGAAATAGGACTGGTCTTGGTGTTTTGTTAAAAGGTCACAATCTGGAGAGAGCGAGGTATTGCCTTTCTGGCTGCAATGGGGAGAGTGGAGCTGAGTGGGGCAGGTCTGGGAGTGGGAGTGCGGGGCGCTCTCGGGAGGTCCAAGTGAGAGTGCTGAGTTTCTGGAAAGGGGCCACGGTGGTGGGTTTATAAGGATGGTGAGGGAGTGAAGAATTGAGGAAGTAAAACCGCTGGGCTTGAGACTTACTGTGTTGGCAGTGGAGGAGCCGAGAGGAGAGGAGGCAGTGGAGTTGGCTCCAGGTTGGAGCTTGGTGTCTGGAACATGGTGAGAGGAACTGATGTGGGGGTGGTGATGCGTTTGGGTTTGGGACGTGATTTTCATGTACTATGGGATATGCAGCTGGGCCTTCTCATAGGCAACGAGCAGGCTGCCTTCCATATTGCTGGGAAGTGTGGGGCCAACCTCTAGGTTAGGGGGCATGAGCCCAGCAGGGGACACAGGTGTGTGCATGCTAAGCACCCGCAGGGTGAGAAGCACAGTGGCCTCAGGACAAAGCAAAGGGTGTGGGTATGGGAGAGAGGAACTCACAGCAGGGACTAGAATGGCCATCAGAGAAAGGTGAGGTGGGCAGGGAGTTGTGCAATAAAACCCATGGCGGGTGGCAGATGAAGCAGGGAGGGTTGGGGGAGGAGGCCGAAGCTGCCCAGAGCTCAGCAGCTCAGATGCCTGATATCCTCGTGGTCCCATCAGACCACAGTGGGTGCTGGTTTTCTGAGGACCATTTCACCTCCTCATTTGTCCTTTATCTTAGTGTGCAAACATACACACTTTTACTCTCAGCACTGAGTTTTCTCACCCATCCACCTAAGACTAGTGAGGGTGGCTCTGCTGGATAATCTTTGCTACCAGGAGCTTTCTGCTGGGAATACTGAGAAAAAAACAAAAAGGAGGAACAGCCCAGGGTGTCTCGATTGTCGCCTATCAGACGCTACATCAGCATTTTGCAGATACTGTTCACTGTGATTATCCCTTCTTAGGAATAATAGCTCAGTGGCAGAGGTAGTTCACACAGGGGTCTGTTCAGCTCCAATGCTCTTGTTCTCCATACTACAGCCTACTGCCCCTCCCACAGAATGAAATAGCCATAAACCTGGGTGGTGCTGCATGCTAAACATCACCATCGGGACTCCACAGTACTCATTAATACTGGATCACAAAATGCTTGAGTTCATGAACAAATGAGTAAGTGATTTTGGAGCTGGACAGCGTGGCCTTGTTTCTCAGCAACGGTTCTGAATGACGGAGGTGACTTCGTTCAGATAATACCTGCTGACATTTGAGCGTCTTTGCAATCTGCAAAGGGCTGTCGCTTAGGATACAGCAGCCCACAGTGGCCCTGCGTGGTGGATGAATGATTCCGAGAGGCCGGGTGGCTTGCTCAAGTTTGCTTTGTCAGCAGGCGCCCAGCTGGGACATGAACCCAGGCATGACTGGAGTCCGGTGGTCCCTTCAGGATGCTGTGCATTCTAGCCAAAGGCTAAGACCATGGAGCTGAGACCATGAGGAGCCGCAGATGCTGCGCTGTAAGTGGCCTGGAGAGAGGTGTTCACAGGCAGGTTCCAACTTCCAAGATGTTTTCTTGGGTTTCTCTGTTTACAGTACCTCCTTTGTGAGCATTTGGCCAGATGGCATCCATGTAAAACTCAAATATCCACACGAAAGCCACTCCTTCAGATTAATTAGTTTCCATTTATATGCTTTACCTCAAAAAACTTTAAAGCTATTCTTTGATCTTATAATTCTGGTCTCCAAAGCCTGCCCATCTCCCATTTTTCTTACATCTTTTCCCCCCTGCCTTATATCCTGGAACATAACCTGGACTCCTCAATAAGGGCGTGTGTGTGTATCTCAGAGCCCAGCTGTTTCCATGTTCATTCTCAGAAAAATCTGCTAAGAAACAGAGCAGCATCATTTCTCCTGGTCATCCATGGGCCCAGAGTGCATGGTGATATCATAAAGGTCTATTCAAGAAGCATAATAAACATTCGTAGTATAGAAAAAGAGACAAGGTTTTTTTTTTTTAAATGCAGTACTAGGCACAATGCCCTGATTGTCTCCCAAACCTAGGAGGTAGGTAAGTAGTTTATCCGATTATGTATTCATTTTATCCTGATGCAATTATGGATCTACTGCTTTGTGGCAGACACACATATGTTTTCAGAAGTATGAGGCCCATGCCTAGCTCTCCACAGTCCACATGGTCAGACTTAGATACAGCCATGACCCTACTCCTCTGGTACTATTTTCTGTATTAGTCAGCATTTTCACAGCTATAATCTAAAAGACTTGACCTTACAACTTAAAGGAAGGAAGATTTATCTGCGCACAGTTTCCTTAGGCATTTTGAGGTTCAGTCCATGTGAGGCCAGGGACCGCAGATCTCAGGGCATGGTGGCAGGAAGTGGAGAAAGAAGAGAGTACAAGGCTTTACTCTCACATCATGGAGGTCAGAAGCAAGACAGTGAGCAAGGGAAGGAGGAAACATATATAATCCCCAAGGCTGAAACCCCAGGGGCCAACCTTCTCCAGCCACACCCTACCAGCCTAGGTCACCACCCAGGTAAATCCAGTACCATGGATTTATCCACTGCTGAGATTACAACCAAGCCCCACTTCCAACATTGCCACCCCATTTCCTTGAGGGCTAGGGAGCACCCCAAATCCAAACCATTACATAAGGGTACAGGGGGAATCAAAGTCTTGATACCAAGCAAGGTAGTTCTGAAAAGACAGGTAAGGCCAGATCCTGAAGTTCACGAACCAAAGCTTCCATACTGACTTTCACTCATGATACTCCCATGCGCCATGACTTCAGTGCACCATGACTTCTGTCGTGACTTCTATGCATGATGACTCCTATGCACCATGACTTCTGTCATGACTTCTACACGTGATGACTCCTATGCACCATGACTTCTGTCATGACTTCTACACGTGATGACTCCTATGCACCATGACTTCTGTCATGACTTCTATAATGACTTCCCCACATGATGGTTCCCGTGTACCATGACTTCTGTGTGACTTCCATGAATGATGGTTCTCATGTACCCTGACTTCCATGCACAGTGACTTCTTTGCACCATAACTTCTATGTAACATGACTTCTGTACATCATGATTTCCACGTGCCATGACTTTCATCATGACTGCCCTAGGCTGTGGATTCCATGCACCATGACTTCCATGCATCATGACTTCTGTGCACTATGACTTCCATCATGACATCCATGAACCCTGAATTCCCTGCACCATGGCTTCTGTGCACCATGACATCCCTCATGACATCCATGAACCATGACTTCCCTGCACCATGGCTTCCATGCACCATGACGTCCCTCCTGACATCCATGAACCCTGAAATCCCTGCACCATGGCTTCTGTGCACCTTGGCTTCTGTGCACCATGACGTCCCTCATGACATCCATGAACCATGACTTCCCTGCACCATGGCTTCCATGCACCTTCCTGCACCATGACTTCCCTGCATCTTGGCTTCTGTGCACCATAACTTCCATGCATCATGATTTCTGTGTACTGTGATTTCCATCATGGTTTTACTGAACATGGCTTCCTTGCACCATGACTTCCGTGCACCATGGCCTGCCTATGCATGTCGACTTTGTCCCACAGGTGATAGTTTTGCTTGCATATGGAAATAAACCCAATGAAAAGGTAATTTTTAAAATGACAGGTGCTCACTCCTTGCACCAACCTCACCTCTCATCCCCATCCTCCTTAAACAGTGATAACTTGGAGAAGCTTGCTGAGTTAACCACTTTTTTTGTGGTACTGGGGATTGAACCCAGGGGCATTCTATCTCTGAGCTACACCCCCAGCCCTATTTTTTATTCTTTGCTTTGAAACAGGGTCTCACTAAGTTGCAGAGGGCCTCACTAAGTAGCTGAAGCTGGCCACGAACCCGGATCCTCCAGTCTCAGCCTCCCAAGTACTGGAATTATAAGCATGCGCCACCACGCCCGGCTCGCATATAACTACTTCTTTGTTACTTACAAATTCAGACAGGGTTTGTTCTGTGGCCTGCAGAATGAGATTTTAAATTCTGTTTTAGCTTTTGCCCGCCTGACTCCAAATCCCAAGATCTCTCCATTCTACACAGCATCTGGGGTTCAGTCCTCTGGGCACCTCTTCCTCTATTTTCAGACTGGGTTCTGGGGCTGGACCTCCATTTGTCATCACCTCAGAGGTATTTGTGAACTGCCACAAGTCCCATTTGAGAATATGATATATGACATAGTCTGAGGGAAACAGCCAGCCTGTGTGAGCTAGCCCTCTTCTCAGACATTAGCTCTGATGATGGAGCACCAATGTCATCAGTGTTTTGGACATAACTGCTTTTATAGTCATCTAGTCCGAAGCCAGGGGCTCCACTTGCTGCTGCCCAGGGTCAGAATTCTGCCTTGGTTCAAGCTCTGGCTTTGCTGGCTGCATGCCCCTGGGCATCTCTCTCTCTCTCTGTCTCTCTGTCTCTCTCTCTCTCTCTCTCTCTCTCTCTCTCTCTCTCTCTCTCTCTCTCTCTCTCTCTCTCTCTCTCTCTCTCTCTCTCTCTCTCTCTCTCTCTCTCTCTCTCTCTCTCTCTCTTTCTGTTCCTTATATTCCTCATCTGTAAAATGAGGACTTTGGGGAGGTTTCAGTGAGAGTACAAATCAAATGCTCAGTTTTAAAACTCACTCAGGGTAAAACTAGTTAACATGTATTGTTGTTAACATAAATAGAATTTGGTCTCTATCCTCCAGGAGCTGCAGTCAGGAGGGGAACCTGTAGTTAAAGAGATAAATGCCAAACGATTGTATGAGTGTTGGCGTGAAGACACAGTACAAGGAAGAGCAGAGAGAGGCTGAGTGAGCTTGACTTGATGGGCAGGGAAGGTGTCCCAGGAGGGTATACCAAATGGGCTCAGAAGGGAGGCTGGAGAGAGCTCAGAGCCCCAGCAGAGTGGATTTTAGAGCATCCCCCATCACATCCAGGGTAGAATACCCAGGAACTGGGGAGGAAAAATATGGGTTGTTCTTTCTAGAATCTCACCTGGCCATGGTGTTATGATGAACTCCAAGATCATAAAAAGATTAACTGCAACTTTAATTTTTTTTTAGTCCAGATGAAAGCAGTGTGGGCTACAGGGAAAAAAAAAACTGTGTATTTGAGATATCTTTTTGTTGTTGTTGTTCTTGTTGTGAGGAACTAAAGAACAGTCGAAGAGAAATGGAAACAGCTGTAAGGAGAATGAGTCCACCATCCTCTCTACTGCATGTCTGGGGCTCACTGGGTCAAGTCGGTAGACTAAGGGCACATAAATGGATTTTTCTATCTGTTTCCCCAGCACACAAATGCCATCCGTGTGGCTTGACCTTTATTGTGGGAAACTCTTTTGCACACAGTGACTTGGGCTTCTTGGGCAGGTTTTCTGCAGAGGCCATGCATCTGGGGAGGGAAGGAGGCTCCCATCTCACTGGACAGCATGTGGCTCCACTTGAACTCTGCCTGCAGGAGAGCCCTGGAATGTGACCTTCAGCCAAAGACAAGGGGTATGTTGCCTGGTTGAGACTTTTGTGTGTCTTAAAGACTTGGTCTTTATCTTTCAGGGGATGAAGTCCCACTGAATTGCTTTAAGCAAGGAATGTGGGGTGAGACCAACAGGGCAGTGTATGTTGAGGGGCTCTGTTGGCACTGATAGGGGTCCACCCTGGACAGTGTGGGGAGACTGCTCAAGGCTGGATGAGTAGGGCTTGGCTCTGAGCCCTGGAAGAGGGATACTCCCTGCTAGGCATCTAGCAAGTCAATTAGTGCTGAGACTAACTACCTGGGGTCAGTGCTGGCCCTGCAGGTTTGAGGGCTCATCCACAAGACTGCCCTTGCTTCAGATGCCATTGGCAAGACCCAGTGTCTGTTAATTTGGGGTCCCCACAGCACCCCCCCAGATCTGATAATTTTCTAGAGCAACTCACAGAATGCAGGAAGGTGTTATGCTTATGATGACCTCTTTATTATAAAGGCTATGGATGAAGAGCCAGATGAAGGGGAGCACAGGACAAGGTCTGAGAAGGTGCAGCACTTCTGTGCCCCCTCTGGGAGGGACACCCACCCAGACCCTCTCTCTGTTCACACACTGGAAGCTCCCTCAAACCTCATTGTTCCAGGATTTTTATATGGGGTTCATTGCACAAGTGTGATCAATTAATCATTGGCTATTGGTGATGGACTTGGCGTCCTGACCCTCTCCCCTCTAAGAAGGCTGGAGGAGTGCAACTGAAAGTTCCAAGCCTCTAACCATGAACTTGGCTCCTTGGGTGACCTGTCACCTCCCGGAAGCCCCTCCCCGTGCTCCCCCTCATTAGCATAAGCTTTGCATGTTGGAGATGGGCTCACTATGAGTAATGAAAGACACTCTTATCACTCTGCAAATTTCAAGGTCACAAGAGCTGTGTGTCAGGCACTAGGGAAAAGACCAGACCTGGCTTTATTGCACCACAGGAGGGCTGGGTTAAAGGAGACACAGAGATTGCTGACCAGATTTCTGACTCAGAGCCCTGGCCAATTATGAGTTTGGCTGGAGGCAGCAAATAAAGTTCAGAAAATACCTGAGCCAACTGCTGGGGGATTAAAGCAACCATTTGGGGATAAAAAAGCAAGGCACCTATTTTGCAGGATCAAGAAATAGTAATCTCAAAGCTTAGCGTTTGCCCAATGGTGATCAACAGCTTATGTTATTTTCCTTTTTGATGTGTGGACAGCCATGAGCCAATTACCCTGGAATTAGAATGAAAATGAACACTGAGGAGAGACCTCTGCAACAATCTCATGGGAGGAGAGAACAACAAGGTCAGTGCGGTACCTGGGCAATCTCGCCCTTAGCTGCAGCCTTTCCTGGGAGCTACCTGTCTCTTGCAAGGTACATGAGGAGCAGGGGTTGTGACATGGCCTGGGCTGTGGAGTCTGCCTGCGCCCCACTAGGCCTGTAGTTTTCCTTATTCTTTTGGTTCTTAGTGACTCTTTTTGTCCAGCAAAACATCGTTTCCAGCTCAGCAACCAGCCTAAGGAGGAACAGCTCGCTCTGGAGTGGCCGGCTTCGTGGCTGCTTCCTGCTGGCATTTCCGAGGGACCCTGCCAGAGCTGAGGCTTCATCTCCTCATTTTCCCACCGACAGCCAGGAACAGGCAGCATTCCATGGCATAGAGCAGAAGAGCTGAGCATTCCTGAGAGTCCACTGGGCGCAGGGTGGGGTGTGGTGAGACATTATTTTCTCTTCTCTGCGGGGGACATGTCAGTTGTGCTCTCCCTTATGTTAACGGGATTTGACGCAAGTCTGTGGATTCAGTGGAATGGGTGTCCCTAAACCCATTTCACAGATCGAGAGTGATCTGAAGCCACCGAGTATCCCCAAGGCCTTCCAGTGAGCGACCTGGCAGGGCAGGATCTCCAACTGCGAGCTGGAAGCCCTGCTTTTCCAGGATTGAAGTTTAGATGACTCTGTGAAAAACCACGCGCATTTGGCTTTTGGTTGTGTGGAGTGTGGACTCAGCTGATATGACTGTGTAAGCACAGATCCACTAGAGATGGATCCAAAGCTCCCATTATCTAAAAGTAATGACATTTCAGTCAACCTATATTTTAGGCTGCCCTCTACTTGCAGGAGAAAGAGGCGCATCCTAAGAGCCTGCATTTCTATCCAAGTCATTTAGTCCCAGGGACAACTGGAGTTGGGTGGACCCCATTCTCCACCTCACCAAAGGTCTGGGGGCAGGGACCTTGGAACAGGGGTTCTAAACCCATCTCTGATGCCCTGTCAACAGACAGGCAGCCGCGTTAACTGAGAACTCTTAGCAGGCTTTCGCAAGATGGTCTTTAATATAATAAAGCCAAGATGATCATCCTGCCTCATCTGTGGGTACACATAAATTTCACCTGTTCTGGGCTCATTCAGGGTCATCATCAGACTTCAAGGTAAGTAAGAGTCGCCTTGCCTCCAATATCAGAAAATAAGACAAAGCACACATGGGGCAATATGCTTCTAAAGGTAAAACTTTGACTTTTCTTTAAAATAAGGACTTCTTAAATGCATATTCATTCGCATCTGCTTTTCAGGGAGGTGGTAGAGGACGCGTCAAAGGCAGCCCTGTCTTCAAGGCAGTCAATATCTGGGAAAGAAAACACTATTTTAAATGAAACAGAAGATGGCAGAATGTGAGCTATGCCATCAGGATGCTCCGGCAAATCGTTCTGCCAGCACACGGAGAAGACGCTCTGGCCGTAGAGGCTCAGCGATTGTGTGGGAGCAGAGCCTTGGAAGATGCCCATGGTCGGCTTGATGCGGTGGAGGAGACAGACAGGTGGGCACAGGAGAAGCGCAGACCAACTGGCGAGCCATGATGGAGGCAGGGCCTCTGGGCCTTCAGGCCTGGCTGAGGTCAAATTCCAAGAGACAGTCAAATCTTCAAAATCTATGCTCAGCTTGGGCAGAGGGAGGGATGGCGGCAGCTGTACTTAGAGCTGCTGAGCCCATGGAGAGCATCTGGGGCGGGGTGGGGCATCTGGGGGGACCTGGCCGGGATGCAGCACGCAGCTGTATATGGGGGTGCCTTGTGCCCCAGTCCCCTTGGGCAGGGCCCACCTGGCCTTACGGGCACACCCTATGGTCAGGCAAGAGTATTGGCCTGCACGTCTCATGGGAGAGCAGGATGCTGAGCCAGACAGGAGAACCGGGCTGCCCTGGGTTAGATCTGGGGCACTCGTGCTCAGCTGAGGAGCTTGGGTTTATTCTGTTGGCTCTGAAAGGACTGTTGAGAGGTTTCGGGCAATGAAGCAAACAGAAAATAATTAATTCCAAAGCCTGCCAGCCACCTAGAGTGACGTCTCCACGCTCTGTTTTTCTCAAGGTCAGAATCTCTAGTTCCTCCGACCAAATCCCGGCTCTCGCTCCCAGGGCCTGGCGCTTGGGGTGGACGCTCAGTCGGTGGGGGTGCGGCAAGTGCACCTCCAGACGCCCCGATCTCCAGTTCTGCCCAGTTTGAGTCCTGATTAATGAGGGCCGTTAATTAGAGCGCTGTATTGCCAGCGTCGTGGACATGGCTGGAAGCCAAGCCCGGAAGACAGGATTCATTGTCAGAGCTGATGGGAGAAGCCGGCTTCCCTGAGGGAGGAGCCGGCCTGGCAGGTGTGAGCAGGGCTGGGGTGCTCTCTCTCCTCGCTCTGACTTCCCCTCTCCCCAGCACCTTGGTGGCTTACCCAGGCCTTGTGCTTCCTCTCAGACTTGCCAGGCTCCCCTGAACTGGCCGTTTTTCTTGCTTCCTTTCTATGGTGGTGAGGGCCATGGCCTGGTGGGAGGCTTCTCTGCACACAGGGAAGGACTTAGGAGGAGGGGGACAGGGGGAAGTGGGGGAACGGAGATGTAGACGAGTGGGGGCTATGGGGGAGGAGACTCAAGGAGGAGGAAAACCTGGAGGGGGGAGACTGGAGACCTGGAAGGGAGGGTATGGAGGGAGCACAGATGGAGAGAGGCTTGTAGGCACAGCTGTCACAGCCCTGAGGACACTGGGTGGGGGCACCTTGGAGCAGCAGCTATGGACCTTGGCTGAGGGTTAGCGTCCTTTAGAGAGCTCCCCAGTTTGCTTGTCTAGGCTGCACCAGGGGCATCTGGGCCTCTGGGGGGAGGAGCCCCACATGGTAACACATGACACTATCCTGGGGATACACATGTAGGCAAAGCCGAGACCCCCCCTGCGTGGGCTGGATGAGTTCATACAGGTCCCTCTGCAGCGTGGGTCAGAGAGAGGTGGCCCAGGGCCTCTCCACAGGTGGCCTCCATATATTCCCAAAGGCACCTCCTATTTGGTGAGAATTTTAAGGGCTTAAAATATCGTAGCACTGCCCTTTCTGGAGACTGGAAATTTCCACCATAACAATATTTTTTCTCTTTCATTCATCTCACAAGCACCCACTCGTCATGGACCAGCTGTCATGCTGGGAGAGAGGGTAGAGGCAGGAGCCAGGGAAGAGCCTTCCTGGGAGAGGCCTGGACCACACAGGACAAGAATGGCCTTCCCAGAGCAGGCTAGGGAAAGGCCCAGGGAGGGAGCTGGGCTCAGTCGGACACCTGGGCATCCTAGCTCAGGATTCTGGCAGGATTGGGGGCTCCCTAAAAGCCTGGGCGCTATCTCTCAGGCTGTGGCTTGTGCCTAGCCCCTTGCCAATGCTGGTTTACACAGAGACAGAAGCACATGGCACTAAGCTCTGGGGAGTTTTGAGTGGTCATGGTGTCCAGACTGCCTGGGGACTCTTTGTCCTCTATCAGAATGGGGAGAACAGGGACAGAAGATAGTTATGTGGGAGACCAAAACCGTCGCTGCTGCTAGCTGAGAGGTAGGACAGGCCCGTGAAGCCGCCATGGGTTAGTGGGAGCTGCACATCTGGCCGTCATTCCACAGCTCTGCAGTGCAGGTTGGTCTCTAGGCTAAGTAGGGACATTTCTAGAAAGAATTCAAGACATGCAGGTCCTGCTGGGTACACAGAAGCCTCTGCAGCCCACCTCTCAGACTGCCTCTGCACTTCTGCATCTGCAACAGGGCCCCAGCTCCCTCCAGAAGTACTATTATCTTAAGAGGAATGATTCTGTTTTAGTCAGCTTTTCTGTCACGATGACTAAAATACCTGACAAGCACAACTTAGAGGGAGAAAGGTTTATGGGCTCATGGTTTCAGAGGTCAGTCCATTATCAGTCAGCTCCAAGGCAAAAACAGCTTGGGGGCAGGGCATAGTGGGGGAAAGGGGCTCTCACCTCATGGTGGTCAGGAAGGAGAGAGAGAGAGTGCCTTCCTTTCCATCACATATAATTCTTTCCCTTCCCTTTCCCTCCCTCCCTCCTTTCTTTCTTCTTTCCTTCCTTCCTTCCTTCCTTCCTTCCTTCCTTCCTTCCTTCCTTCCTTTCGTGGTGCTAGGGATTGAACTCAGGGGAATTCTACCTCTGAGCTACACCCCCAGACCTACTGTATATTTTATTTGGAAACAGGGTCTCGCTAAATTGCCGAGAGTCTCACTAAATTGCTGAGGCTGGCTTCAAGCCTGCGATCCTCCTGTCTCTGCCTCCCAAGTACTGGGATTACAGGCATGCGCCACCATGTCCAGCTCTGTCATATTAATATAATCCCCTCGTTGGCAAGTGGGAATGTGGAGAGTCCCTAAGGAGAGCTCAGACACTTCATGGTAGATGTGAGATGGAGCTACCTCCTGAACACCAGGCTTCCCCTGGCCTACCAGGTTCAAGCCAGTAGTGAGACCGTGGGGACCAGAGTGGTTCTTCTTGGACACCAGCCAGAGAACACTTCATGGCACCCTTGCTGGTAGGTGTGGTGACCGAGTCCTGGCCACAGTGAGGGTGAGTGGCCGGTGCACTGCTCTGTGCAGGTCTGGTCCTACACCCCTGTCCCACATGGATCCTCTGTGTTCTTTCCCATGTTTTTACATAATCCATGCAAGTGAACATGGCTGCCTTGGGAGTCCAGAGTCAGAGATAGAAGACTGGCAAGAGGGGAGGAGCACAGCCTGAGAATTCCTGCCGAAGGACAACTTAGATCACAAGGAGCCCAGCCTCTGACTGAAGCAGGGCGTGGGTTCAGTGTCCAGGAGTTTGAACTGTTACACATACACACTGGGGAAGTTCATCCGTGGTGGCAGCCAATGGTGGCTGTTCATAGATACGCTGGCAGGGACTCACTGTGACCAGTTCCTGTGGGGCAACCTCCTTTCTGAGGGCCTTCAAACCTGCCATCAGATGGAATCCCTCACAAGACCCCTGTCACTCCAGCCCACTGGGTCTTGGGGCCCACGCTAGAGGGGCAGGGGCTTCTCCCCCCCATTTGGAGAGTTTGTCCAGCAGTGGCCCCAGAGGAGCCCTTGCAGCCTGGCTCCCTCTCCTCCTCCATGCCAGTCAGCCTGGTTCTCACCAAGGATTCGAGGCAAGGGAGGTTCTGACCCTTAGGGTATACACTGCCTCCTTGAAGCCTGTCCCATCCCTCACAGTTCATGGTACACACACACACACACACACACACACACACACACACACACACCCTGCTGGAGCTCTCAGACAGGTCAGGAGTGGACAGGGGGAACCTGTTTGATGCTATCTCCCACCAGAGTCTAATGTGTGCCTGCTAACTGATTCCCAACCCCAGGAACTATCTCTTCCTAAACCAGGATCAGCTTTTATTTTGTTGAACAGTGCCTGTCCCAGTGCTTTTTGTTGAACAGTGCCTTTGTCCTAGAGCTCCTGAGGCTTGGCTGAGGGGCCCTGGAGTCCCAAGGGCAACCTTCCCCAAAGCCTGGGACCTCTGAGTCCCTGAGCTGAAGTTCCAGGGTCCTGGGGCAGAGAAGCAGGGTCCTGCTCCTCCTGTCAATGCTAGACTGCTTCCTCCCTGAGGATGACTAGAGAGAGGCCACCCAAGGAAGGCAGGTCCTAGTCCCCGGGACTGTGAGTTTTACCTTTCAAGGAAAGAGACTGCAGATATAACTGAGGATTTTGAGATGAGGAGATTATCCTGGATCATCTAGGAGGCTCTAAATGCGATTACCAGCATCTTGCTACAAGGCAGGCAGCAAGAAATTCCACACAGAGAGAGAAGACTGCAAATCCACCGAGGCAGAGGTAGGAGAGGTGGCGACCAGAGCCAAGGAACCGGCAATAGCAGAAGCAAGCAGAGGTGGGAAGGGGGCTCCCAGCGGCTCCAGGGAAGCATGGCCTTGCTGGCACCTCGACTTTGGACTTGTCTCCTCCATAACTGGGAAGAGTTTTAAGCTGCTGCCTGTGTGGTCATCTGTTAACAGGAAACCGGCAACCTCTCTTCAATGCTTACCAAGGCCCCCAGCCACGGGAGCTGTCCAAGGTGCTTCCCTGCGCCTGGCCCAGGACCAAGGGAGCCCTCCCTCCCTCTCCAGGGGCCTCCTGCTCCAGTGGCCTGTGGAGGGGACTGTGCATTGAAAACACTTCGCAAATGCTTTGATACCCAGTGCCACGAAGCACAGCAGCTCGGGCGAGGAAACATCCTTGCCCTCCCCTCCCTCCCTCCTCCATCCTTCTCTCCTCCCTCCTCCCTCATTCTTCCTCCTCCTTCCCCTCCTCCCTCGCTCTCTCCTTCTTTCCTCTTTCACTCCTTCCTCTATCCTCCCTCCCTCCTTCCCCC
>PVJS01004343.1:0-69635 GCA_004027185.1 Glis glis
AAAAAAAAAAAAAAACACAAACAACAACAAATGCTGGCGAGGATGTGGAGAAGTAGGAACTCTACTATACTGCTGGTGGAATTGCAAATTAGTGCAACCGCTTTGGAAAACAGTGTGGAGGATCCTCAGAAGAATGCGAATGAACCTACTGTATGACCCAGCAATACCACTTCTAGGCATCTACCCCAAAGAACTAAAACCAAACTACCAGACTAATGCATGTGTATCTATGTTTATAGCAGCACAATTCACAATTGCCAAACTTTGGAACCAGCCAAGGTGTCCATCAACAGATGAATGGATCACAAAACTATGGGATATGTACACAATGGAATTTTACACAGTCACAAAGAAGAACAAAATCACATCATTTGCAAGGAAATGGAGAGAACTAGAGAACATCATGCTAAGTGATATTAGTAAGTCACTAACAGTAAAAAATCGGATGTCCCCCTTAATCTGTGGGAGCTAGATAGAATGGGACTTAGAAGGGACTTAGAAGGGAAGAAGAAGAAATCTTTAAATAGACAAAGAAGGTGACCTAACTGAGGGAGTTGGGAGGGGGGTGGAGGGAAACACACTATAGCACATGATGTACATACACAAACCTATAAGACTCAATCACTATCCGGAGCATGATAGGGAGGGAAGGAGGAGGGAATAGGATGGGATTGGAGGGAGGACTAAATGTGCAATGTGTGCATGTATGATGTTGATACCCTGACATATATCAAAATGTATAATTACAATGCACCAATAAATGAACATAAAAAAAATTTAAATCTGAAAAAAAAAACCAAGCCCAGATATTCTGAAACATAAGCAAAAGGAAGTTCTACATATGGTGGAGAAAGGAAATGGGGTATCAGGCCCTTCCCAAGGCAGTTCTCTGTATTTGATCATTTCATCTTTCCTATATAGTTTGGAACAATCTGATGATTTTAAGAGTATATTTTGGTTTGCAGCCAACATCAGCAACTTAGCAAGGCCTCCACAACTTAGTGAGAACCTGTTTCAAAATACAATAGAGCTAGAGACATAGGTTGGAGGCAGAACATCCATCAGTTCCATCCCTACTGCCATGTACACACACACACACACACACACACACACACACAGGATATTTTGAAGAATTTCACTCATTTTATTCTTATTTCAGTGGTATGGACTGAAGATTTATGTCCCCTCAAAATGCATATGTTGACGCCCTAATCCTCAGTGTGACAGCATTGTAGTGTGTGGCCTGTGGGAGGTAATTGGGTCACAGAGAAGAATCCCTCATTACAGCATCAGTGCCTTTATAAGAAGATAGACAAGAGAGAAGACTCTCTCTGTCATGTGAAAGGACAACATGAAGCTGGCTGTCTGCAAACCAGAAAGCAGGCCCTCACCAGACACTGAACCTGCCAGGAAAATAATGTTAGATTCCCAGCCTCCAGAAATGAGAGAAATAAATGTTACTCATTTAAGCCACACAGCACACAGTATTTTGTTATAGCAACCCAAACTGATTGAGACATTCAATATGCCAATTTTAATTTTCAAGAAAGAAGGCTATTAGCCTTTTTTTTTTTCAAATCTACCCTAGGAGATGGGGAGAAGATCTGACTGTGATAGATATTACGGAGATACTACACACGATTCATCTATTGCCAAAGGGAGGCTATGTTCAACAGTTATAACTTCTGACTTGGATGAAAGAAAAGGCACAGATCATTTGTATCTATTGGAGTAGAGGCAGCTTATCTGCATCAATGCATTAATTGAAGAATTGATATTATTGATAAGTAAAAGCAAGTAATTATTAGATTAAAGCTTATTTAAGATATGAAAAGAAAATAGAAAACAGCACAGAAGTGATACTTGTAAAGAATGAAGAATACTGGAAAGAATGACTTACAAAAGTAAAATCAAGCCAGACATGTTGGCACATTCCTGTAATCTGGAGGCTCAGACAGGAGGATTGCAGGTTCAAGGCCAGCTTCAGGAACTTAGCGAGACCCGAGGCAACTTAGTGAGAACTTGCTTCAAAAATTAAAAATGAGCCGGGCGTGGTGGCGCACGCTTGTAATCCCAGTACTTTGGGAAGCATAGACCGGGGATCCGGGTTCGCGGCCAGCCTCAGCTCTCTCTCTCTCTCTCTCTCTCTCTCTTTCTCTCTCTCTCCCTGTCTCTCTCTCTCTCTCTCTCTCTCCCTGTATCTCTCTCTCTCTCTCTCTCTCTCTCTCTCTCTCTCTCCCTAGTGAGGCCCTCGGCAACTTTGTGAGACCCGGTTTCAAAATAAAGTATAAAAAATAGGGCCGGGGGTGTAGCACGAAGGTAGAACGTCCCTGGGTTCAATCCCCAGTACCGCAAAAATAAATAAATAAATAAATAAATAAATAAATAAATAAAAAGGGCTGTAGGTTTAGCTCAAAAGTAAAATTCTGGGTTCAATCCCCAGTCCAAAAAAAAAAGAATAAAATAAATGATTAAAAGAGTTACTTGATACTAATTGTAGATTGACAAACGGTAAATCAAACTCTTTGCTTCTCAAGTGATTTTGTTTTGTATCCCATGGACAGAGTATCCCTTAAAGATACAAATACAGAAAGTCTATCTATTCCAACAAACAGTGGCCAGAAGTGTCCCTCTGGAAGGAATACCCTAGGTGTTTATATCTGTCAGCATTCTTGCAGCCATGATCTAAATATCTGATCACATCACTTAGAGGAAAAAAATATTTATTTTCTTACCATTTTGGGCTTAGTCCATGTGAGTCTAGGGACCACGGATCTCAGGGCAAGGCAGCCAGATATGGAGGGAGAGCACATGGGCTTTGCTCTTTACATCACAGGGGCCAATGAGAGAGGGAGGGAGGGAGAGAGAGAGAGAGAGGATATGACCCTCAAGGACATACCCCCATGGACCACCTCTTCCAGCCACACCCTACTGGCCTACCACCCAGGAAAAACCATTACAATGGATTTATCTGCTTCTGGGATTACAACTCTCATGACTCAATTACATCAGCTCCAAACATGAATAAATGAGATCTTTAGGGGACATTTTATATCTAACTATAACAATGTTGTTAAATTTTATCCCTATCTGTATAATGTACTTTGTCCAATATGTGAAAATGAGATTCTTTTCTATTTCCTTGAAGTTTTACACTAGATTTAGAACATACCAACTTAAAGAAAATTTTCCACGTAAATATTCAAGTACCCTCAACTTAGAGTATACATGGAGTTGATATGAAGCTAAATCATTAGTTGATTGTCTACATATTTTCATATATTTTGGCACATGGTTTACTTAAAATATTTTTTTTAGCATTATTTGTGAAGTAACCTTAGGTCCTAAAATCATATTGTGTTGCTAAGAGGCAACATTGACACTATGTGTATTATTTTAGCTTCAATATGTAAAGAGTTTGGGAGTCATAATTTCCATCCTTATAATAAAGAGGAAATAAGGCTGAACAAACCAAAAATCAAAGACTTTGAACCTATCAGCAAAATGAATTTGGGGGTAAACTGCCACATTATAATATAAAGAAATAGGTAAATATCAAAAATAGCATTAGTTTGTATGAATGCAGAAGGAACTGAAGATATAAACTAGTAGGGACAACTAAGAGGTAATTTTGAATACTTTATGTAGTCTAAGTGTATACTAGTTGGAGATTAAAAAAGTCCTAGGGGCTGGAGACATAAAATAGTTTTACATTTTCATTGGTTTTGCTTCCACGTCACCTACTAGGTTATTATGATCAAGAGCCAAGAAAAATTGTCTTGTATCTTTGGGAGGGGAAGAGGAAAAAACATTTTGAATATTGAGAATGTTATTGTATTAGGGTACTCCAGAGGAGCAAAATGATAAAATGTACGTGCATAAACACATGCACACACATACATGAAGATACAGTGTACAATCCTGACCTGAAGGCCGGGCAGGAGACACCCAGAAAGTCAATGGTGTGGATGAAGTTTGAAGTCAGTTGGCTTGAGAATTTACTCCTGCCAGTTATCTTGTTATCTGCCAAATGAAAGAGACCTAAAGCAAAAAACTCAGACATAACAAATACTTCTAGTCCCCTGATGTTGGTTTCTAATACTATTCTCCAAAAGAGGAACTGGGACTCCTTGAAGAAATGGCTGATTCAAAGAGTGGGACAGTAAACACTTAAGAGTCTGGAGCCTGTTGTACTAACAGAAAATGAGAAAGTACCCAAAAGCAAAACAAAAACAAACAACAAAAAACATGGTGGTTGGTTTATGCCCAAGGGACAAAAGAGCAAACTGAAAAGCTCCCAGTGATCAAAACTGGAAAAAATTATGCATCAAAATAAAGAGGTATTGGATTACAACTTGAAGCTTAAAATAAATGTCCATGATGGAGTGCAATGCAGATATAAATAAAACATTGATAAATAAATAATATTTTGCTTATTTGTTTTTGTACTTGCGATTGAACCCAGGGGCATTCTAACTTCTGAACTCACTTTTTTATTTCTATTTCTATTTTTATTTTTATTCATTTATTTATTTGCAGTACCGGGGACTGAACCCACAGGCATTCTATATCCAAGCTACACCCCCAGCCCTATTTTTTATTCTTTATTTTGAAACAGGGTCTCACTAAGTTGTGGAAGACCTCACTAAGTAGCTGGGGCTGGCCGCGAACCTGCAATCCTCTTGTTTCAGCCTCCCAAGTACTGGGATTACAAGCGTGGTGTGCCACCATGCTCGGCTTATTTTTTTATTTTTGAAACAGAGTCTCATTAGGTTGCTGAGGGTCTTGCTGTGTTGCAGAGGCTAGCCTCAAACCTATAATCCTCCTAGCTCAGTCTTCCAAGTACTGGAATTACAGTCCTGTACCACTGCACCTGGCTATAAATGAATATTATTAATCAATAATTAATAGGAGAGAAGAGACTACATCTCTTTTGAGGAAAAGCTCCAAATAATATATGTAGATATTCTCCCTATAAGGAGGTAGAGCCTGCTACCCCACTCCTTCAAAATGGACCATGCATAGTTACTTCCTTTTAAAGTAATGTATATTAATAGGGGGAAAAAGAGTAACCTCACAATGGAGAATGCTGACAAATAGTACTTCAGTCAGGTGTTCATCGTTCACATCAACAGTGATAAATCACGTTGATAATGTTTACTCTTCCTACAATGTGATGAAAATAGCACTTTAGATCTGGTGTCTTCCTCCCCATAATCCCATGCCTAATAATACAAAAGACAGACAACCCCAACTGGGTATATTTTACAATATACCTAACTAGTTTTCTTCAAAACTGTTTGTCAAGTCATCAAAAACAAAGAAACTCTGAGAAATGCTCACAGTCAAAAGAGCCTAAAGAGACATGATAACTAAATGTAATATGGTATCCTGGATGGAATCCTGGAACAACAGACAAAGACTATGAAATGAAATACTGAAAATGATGATAGACTTTAATAAAATTAACATACAATATTGAGTGATTTGTTGTAACTAATTTATGCTGCTTATGTAGCAGGTTAATAATAAAGAAAACTGGGTGCTGGGTATATGAAAGCTCCCTGTACTTCCCAGTTATTCTCTAAATCTAGAAATGTTCTAAAACAGTCACAGAAAGTGAAGGGTCATATGTTTTCTCTCATATGTGGAAGCCAGGGAAAAATCGGGTTATAAGAGAGACTTTAGATAAAAGAGGAAAAACCCCAGGGTGAGGGGGGTGGTCTAGGGGAGGGGGGAGAATTAATGAAGGCAACACTCACATTGACATTATGTACATATGTGAGAATACCAGTGCCAATCTCAATATCATGTATGGGGAAGGGAAAGGAGAGGGGTGGGAGCCAGGGGTAAGCTCACCAAGGACTGTGCACATGTATGTTTCTAACATTCTGAACTACATTACGATGTGAGACTACAATGCACCAATAAAAGTATTATAAAATAAGAAAAAAGGCACAAGTATGTCAAGGGAACTCTTCCTCCTGAATATCTCTGTAAATAGGTATACTCAACATTTTTTCAAAGAATCTACACAAGTTTCTGAATTTTCCAAAGGGTTTGAAGTATATTTAAAGAACTATGAAACATCACCTCTTCAGTTTTAAATTCATCTCTATGCCTCCTTCCATTTCAAAAGAATTATGGTTGTCTGACCCTGTGTTTTTAGAGTATCAACAAATGAATCCAGTATTCTGGAGATTAAATGGAAAGTATATAAAACATAGAGATGAGTTACTTGGGAGAACATTGAGGGATTTTTAAAATAACACCCAGGGAAAGTAGCTGGAAAAGCAAAGTGTCTTGGGGACCAGTTTCTTCCTCACGGGCCATTTGCTTCTTCAACATAATGCCATAATTCCAATGCCAAAAAGAAAGGAAAGAATGTAGAATAAAATCTGATCTTATCATCAAAATTTCAACAATGACCTAAAATAAGCATCTGAAGTAGAGTGGGAAATCTCTGTAAAGGTTTTCATGTCAGAAACACTGTAAACCATACACATGGTTTACAATGCCTTTAAATTTTGAAAACTTTCAGTCCAAACTGTTTTATTTTCCTATATTGACTTTAAAACTGTCAGTGTTACATAAAAGAACTATGAATAATAAATTAAGAATTAGTGAAATATTATCCAATTCAACCATATCCTGGGTTGTGTTAAATTACTTGGAACAATATTTTTAAATGCACTAGTATAATATCAGTTAATTTTATTTGTTTAATTTTGTTTTAAGCTCAGTAAACAAAATTGAGTGTTAAAAATGTATGTTTTGAATTCCTAGAGCAAAAGGCCACTATGTAAAGCCTGATCCTCATGTACAATATATATTGTCTTGTGTTCATGTCAAAGCATATGGATGGTGAGTACTGTATATTTTTCTTATCTGGTATATTCCATATACTATATGACTCTTCCCAAGCTTCCCAAGGGCATCTCTGCAAGTAGTGTGGAGAAAATAAAAAATCCAAATACCCCTATTTGGTGTTCTATATTCAAAACACACACACACACACACACACACACACACACACACACACACACCAAAGAAAAAAAAACCTACTGGATTTTTGTATTCCCATAAAAACTAATGATCAATGTGGCCTTTTGCTTCCTAAAAAGTAAAGTGAAAGCAGTGAGGAAATACAGGTACAACCCTATATGTTTGTCCCAGGGGACTTAAAAATAACACAGTCACAGCCACCCTCTTCTTTCTCTGTTGTCACTATTATTTCACTCATTTGTGTCTTTAGGGTCTTGTAGGCACTTTGGAATTTGGCCATATTTGTGTGTAGTTTATAAACTATAAGTAGGGAAACCTGCTTATTCATCAGGTCCCTAGTAGGAGAAAACACATGATTATCCACCTGTAACAGGATATTATAATATCTGGTATAGAACAATCTTAGAGCTACATTAAAGAAAACAGCCCCCACACAGGGCCAACTTCAGTTGAGTTCCCTTAGGATAGCATATTTGTAGCTTTTTGTTCCTTCCTGTATGCACCCAACCTGAGTCTTCTTCCTGAATACCATATCTGATCTACAGATTTGTCTCAAGGCTGTCCAAAAATATTGTGACTAAGGGTTTCTCATGACACAAACTATTATTGTCATCTGTCTAAATTAGTCCTGCTCACCCTGAGAGACCAAATTATTGACTAGAAGCTGCGTTAACAATTAATGGAATTCCCTGGCCCCTCCTCAACTTGCCATTCCCTAGTCCCCAGTCTCCCCAGCCGAAGTCTTTCATCAGGGCACCCTTCTGTGGATGCTCCCTTTTGCTCTCAATTTCACTGCTGGGGCTGATTTCTATGACCTTAATTACATTCAGGTATTCACCCTAGTGAGATTGTTGTAGAAACACAATGAGGGACATATAGCAATTTAGTGCATAGTTCACAAATCTAACATTGCTGTCCCATCCCCTTCCTACTGAAGGTTGGAGGTTTACTATATAATGTTGCTTTGGATGAATGAGAAACATCTTTTTTCTTCTAAATATGGGCCATATATGATGGGAAAATCATAAATCTAGCCCAAGCTTATGGGATTTGGAGGATTTTAGTAGAAGAGGAAAATACTATATATCTCTTATTTATGGGTGTTTTTAACCTAAGAAAGGTCTCCTTTGTATATGTGTGGATTATCTATCTATATATTGAAGGTATTTCCAAAACAAGGCAGAGGAATATAACCTTGAAAATATTATAAAATAATTGTGTTGCAAAATATTTTAAATATTTGCTAAATACAGTGAGGCATTTGCTAGGGACTGAGGAACCAGAAAATTGCAGGCATTTAAGAGAAATATCTTTTACATTAAATTCACTTTCAGTTCCTGGTAACTGAAAGCTGTTAAAAGAAAAGAGAAAACAATAACAGCAGTCACAAAATCTCTCATAAGTTTAATAGCCACCCACTGACTGTAAATGTGAAGAGGCCTTCTAACACAAGACTGAAATATAGAGGATCCTCCTTTATTAAAGCCCCTGGCATCCTGTCCGTTAATGAGAAGGTTCCGAATACCACATATGTGGCAATGCTTTGCAATGTTGTTCTATATAATTTTATTTTTATTTCCTGGAATCAGTCTTTATTCGAGACCTATGTTTGCATTCTTTTTTCACAATCCTGATTCCTTTGGGTCGAATCATGTCATCTTTTAGGAAAAACAAAAATAAGCAAATAACAACCTCATAAAGAAATTTCTGGCAACACAAGATTGAGTATCTTTTTGAGTAATCTGATCCCGGAAACACCAGTTACCCATTGCTCTTCCTTCCTTTCAAGAAGTCTAGGTTTCCAGGTATTAAAAGAGCAAGCATAAAGTAGTTCAAAATGACACAAAGCAGAAGTTAGAGTTGGATTTTAAAATGATTTTACAACTTTAGCTTATAGTAGAATGTCCAGAAAAGATGATTTCCAATGTAAATAAAGCAGGCTGTTCAATATATTTGGAAATCTGGGTCCCTTGGAACCTGTTTCCAAAGACATACAATTGAAGGGAATGTTTCATGGGTTCATATATAGGCCATGCTTTGGCTAAAACAATATATGTAGACAAGAAGGAAAATAGCAGAACGCCAACTCAGAGGAGAGAATGCATGTATAGCTATTGTGGATTGAATTGTTTTTCCCCAAAATTCATATGTTGAAGCCTAATCCCCAGTACTTTAGAATGTGGTAGTAGCTTTAAAGAAGTAATTAGGGTAAAAGAGGTTGTAAGGGAGGGACCTAATCCAAAATGACTGGTTTCCTTATAAGAAGAGATTAGGATACATGGAGAGAGATGAGGGATGTGGACATAAAGAGAAAAAATTCATGTGCTGATAGAGAGAGAAGGTGGCCCTAGGAGACAGACCTTGGGAGAAATTAACCTTTCTGCCAACTTCTTGGACTTCTAGCCTGGAGAACAGTAATAATATAGATATCTATTGTTTAAACCACCTAATCTGTAGTATTTCATTTTGGTAGCTCTAATGTAAAATGCCTGAGACAGTATGGCTAGCTAAAAACAGGATGTTAATCAAATTTTAATTTTTGAAAGCTAAATAGTATTTTTATTTTTTGCATAAGTTTGTTTCTTGCACTATTTGAAGCATTTTCATATACAAATAAAGATTTTTGAAGAAGTAAAAATTACTCTTTATCTGAGATTCAAATCTAACTTAATATCCTGTGTTTTATTTTTAAAATCTAGGAACCCAAACTTATGAGACATGGAAAAGATTTCACAGAAAAAGTGGCATTTAATAGTAGTTCAAAAGATAAAAAATTATTTTGATGGGCGTGGAGGAACATTGAAATCAGAAGAATCAATGTGAACAAAGTACACTGGAAATTTTCATCAAATTCCCTCACAGTGTCTGTACTACAGCAGGCATCACAGCCCAGGAGCACTTTAAGTATTCAGAAATGACAATTTAATTAGATATGGAACTGCCGTCTTATGACTCAGTGGTTTCTAAACCTAGGAGCTTTAAAGAAAATGCCAATTCTTGGAGATGCACCCAGACTAATGGGTCACTAATTATTGTGACTAAAACTAGCTAATCAGCTCAATTCAAAATATCTCACACCACAAAACCAAACTGGGAAGGCTAAGAACTATTACATGGACAGTTTCTGTAGAATTGAACTTTGAGAGTTTCATGTTCTATCATGATAAAATATAAAAAAGAAGGCTATATGTTATGATGCATCCCTAGGAACATTCCTGTTTTACATTATACTGCATCGGAAACTCTTATAATAATTTTCTTAACAGGTCAAATTTTCACTTACACACACACATGGCATACACAGCTATACATACATATGTTTGTATGTATACACATAATAGACCATATCCATTTCATTAGGAAAGTATAGGTAAACAAACCAGGAGTGAACTTTTACTTACAAATTGAAGACTATTATTCTTTGGTGGTGGAGGAATCCTCTAGTCTTGATAGTTAAAGTTACATGTTATTGACACAGGACACTTTTCTAAGTTAATGTTATGTAGCATAGTGTCTGTTCAGCTATGACTTGCAGAACTTACTGAATCTGGAAGACTGTTTTAATTTACATATTACATTTCAGAGGGATCTGAGTAGAAAGTAAAATGCCACTGACTTCTCTTCTTGGAAGGTAGAATAATTGGCCAGTGGTAATGAATATATAAATACCTATGCCTACTTTTCAAAAACTGGGTTGGTGAGTAGAATATTATGACTCAAAATCATGGGTGTGAAATATGTCAGGAGACACAAGATGAAACCTGGAAGAAGGAGGGAATCAGAAGAGAAATTAGCATAAGGGAAAAAGGCAGTCCATGTAGGGACGCACATACATAAAGACGGGACATATCAACGCCATCCATATTACCCTGGTATTATCACTTAACTACATTTTGTGCAATTGACTATTGAGTTGCTTGTGACAACTTGGTGTTCTATGGGATTCTGAAGGAAATCTTTTTCTGTCTTCTCTGCCCTGTCTGTCTGACTTCTTTTCTTTCTTCCTTTTTTTTTTTTTTGTGGTGCTGGGAATTGAACCCAGGTACATTCTACCTCTGGGCTACACTCTCAATCCATTTTATTTTTTATTTGGAAACAGGGTCTTACCAAGTTGCTAAGAGCCTCATGAAGTTGCTGAGGCTGGCTTTAAACCCGTGATCCTCCTGTTTTAGCCTCCCAAGTACTGAGATTATGGGTGTACCCCACCATGCCCAGTTCTTTTTCTTCTTTAATGATGAACTATGTTTTCTACCTTTGGAGAAGATCTTTTCACCAAATAGTCCAGCTTAGGCTTCCAAGAGCTGCATGTTTGCTGGCCATAAGAATGGGTCTGGAAGCTAGACAAGCCGATGAGAATCTTCCATCTCTGTGACCATACAGATTAGCTCAAGGATGACAAAGAATATATGCCGAGCCCATCAGACATCTCCCAGGGAATTTTTCCAGTCCCCAGGAGAAAGAAGGTATTTTCCCCTTGAATAATAAGCAGTGAGGGGGTGACCCAGAGCTGTCAGTGACTATGCTTGCTGCCATGTGCAGAGCCCTGAAAGACTGAGGCCAACACAAACTCAGAATACCGGAAGATGAGCACTATAGTCTTATCCCAGTTGGGCTACCATAGTCAGTTGACCTTGAAGTTGGCTTTCTTCCCTGTGTGTGTGTGTTTGTGTGTGCATGTGGTTTGGTTAAATGGGCCAACTAATTCTCCTTTTTGCTTGAATGGGTTTGTTTGCTCCTGTCACTTACAACTAGAAGTATCCTGCCTGCTTCCAAGCATTATTTTTTTACTTCTATATGGCCACAGACTTATTTGAACTTCGCTGCATGCCATTTTAGTTGAACTACAGTGATTACAAGGGAGGAGAAGCTTCATGCTTCTCTTGATAGCTAATCCTTCTGTATTTGGAATCATTTTTCCTTGAGCTTCTACCTTTAGATCCAATAAAACAGAACATAATGTTGTAGGTTCAGATGAGAAATAGGCATTCAATGAAGTGCAGACTGTTCTTTGTGAAACATTACTATGCACAACTGAGCCTGTCTCTATGTGGTCTCTTAAGGACGCTTAGAATATTTCCCTATTTGGATCATTGCTCAAGCTCAAGTTACCACACTGAAATGTACCCTTTCTTCCTCTCCTCTTGAAAGGATTCATTCTAGTTTTCCTATGGCTTCTCACAGCAAAGCCTTCTTTTGATTCAGATCAGGCCTGGTTCCTTACCTTTGACAAGATATTATGTCCTCATATATCTTCTTCAATTAAGTTCAACATGTGCCATTTTTCATCAGCTGAGAAAGGGAGAGATTGCTTTTTAGAATTAGCTTCCTTATCCATACAGATTAATCTGAACGTGGATTGTAAGTGAAAATGTTGAGAAGAATTTTTTATGGATTATAAAAGACAGTAATCCAACATGGATTAAAAACTCTACCTTACTAGCCAGGCATGGTGGTACACAGCCGTGATCTCAGTACTTGGGAGGCTGTGACAGAGGGATCATTGGTTCAAGGCCAGTACACAGCAACTTAGCAAGACTTAGTTTAAAAATTAAAAATATAAATAAAATAAAAAGAGTTGTGAGTGTAGCTCAAAGATAGAATACCCCTGGATTCAATCCCCAGTACCACAAAAAAGAAACAAAGAAAGAAGCTTTGATTTCTCAATTTTTCTTTTGGAATAACAGGTAATTTTTTTAGTGGAAAGTGAGATGGAATGGAGAAAAATAAAAATGTATTCATAAGCATCCTGTTTCCTATAAGCCTTATAGGATATGATGTCTTCTTTGTTCTTTTCTTACATTTGATTACTAATTGAAACACTGTCTTTTTAGTTTTAATTTAATTTAGTTTTTTAAGGATTTCTATCTTTTGGGAATGCAATTAGACTTTGCAGGACATCTGTCTGTCAAGAAGGATAATGGCATTTCCAGTGTGCATTCACCGAATAGGAATCTTAATCTAAGGCAGGACTTTAGGGGTTCCATGGAAACAACAGAAAGTCCTGGTCTCCTGGGTTTGGTAATTTAAGAGAGTCGGCCATCCAGCTGCATTTAGAAGCAGCTCTTCACACAGAAGTCAGCAATTATCTTCTCAGCCCAGGTGACAGATGGTAGGAACGCATTCTCCTAGGCCCAGGAACTTGGCTTCTACATCTGTGAAGAAATTTTTCATCAGGCTTTCTTTGCATATTCATAGTATGACAGGCTTCAGTGTTATCAAGTGGGCCAGACCCCTTTAGCCCTGTCAGGCCTTGCTCTTCTCTTATTCCATGCATCTTCAATCTCCTCCCACCAGGCTCCAGTTAAATCAAATAAATAGACCAAAAGAATTAATTTCCCACCTAGTTCTGGGGAAATAATCCAATGCAGAAAGTCTCCCAAAATTTAGGGGAAAAAAAGCAAAGCAAACAAACACAGACTTAAGCAATCAAAACTCATGTTCACTTGACTATCCTATGAAGGAATATTCCATTTTTATTATTTTCATGCTGTTTTTCTCACTAAAATCTATGTTCTTTGAGGTCAATAATTTTATTTCATTCACATGGTAGTTCTAAATAGCCCTCCAATATATGTTTGCCAAATAAATGGATAGATTGATTAATTTGTTGATAAGAGAGTACAAACATGTTCCAAAGAGCAAAGGGTTTCATTTTAATTGATGAAATACTTCTAGATTATTGAAGACAGAAGGTAATGCTGAAAGAAGTTCTGTGCTCTTTCCGCTGAAAAAGTTCACTGGAGCCACTATCCAATACTTGGAAGTTTGTGTTTTGTTTTTTCCTGGGTGTCTCAGGTCACCTCTCTTTTGACCCTTCCCCCAGGAAGGCCTCTGCTCCTAGAACATTTCTGATGCTGATAGTTCTTGTGCTAAGCCTTAACCTCAAGGCTTTTGTTGCTTAGGTGGAGCTCTGTGATATCGTCCAGTCTTAGTCTCCAAATCTTAGGTTACATTCTTACCTTCATCTGTTCCTAAGTCTACCTCATGCATATATCTCATGACTTTAGCTGGTAAGGTTGAATCCCACAATTTGTCACAGCCACATATAATATAATAGGAAGTAACACACACACACACACACACACACACACACACACGCTTACTGTATTTTGTCAACAATATTGATTTTTTAGAGGCACATGAAAATTAAACATAATTTTACTAATTAAATATGCTTTTCTTAGTCGGGTGTGGTGGCTCACACCTGTAATCCCAGTACTTGGAAGGCTAAAACAGGAGGATTGTAGATTCTGGGCCAGTCTCAGCAACTTAGTGAGACTCTGTTTCAAATTTTTTAATAAAAGGGAGGAAGATGGGGGTATACCTAGGAGTAGAATGTCCCCAGGTATAATCCCAAGTACCAAAAAAAATTCTCTTCCCACTCTCTTCAAAGAATCTGTGAGACAAATTTATTTACAAAATAGTCTATAGTTCCATCCCCAGTTATAATTATACATGCTTAAATTCTCAGACTTGGTGGAGCCCCTTCTCATTCAGAGATCAGGTTGTTTTAGGAAATTGGTGGTTATGCATAACAACATAGGAATGGGCAGCTTCTCATAACCCAGGATACTAATGTTTGACAGCTTTAGAATAGACATAACTTTAAAGCACATAGAACAACAGTGTTTTATTCCCATTTCCTTTTGTTTGAACATGTAGTCAACTTTTTATTTCTTTCTTCAATACAAGTGATATTTATCAATGGAAGTAAAATAAAAAACAAAACATTATCTGAAATCTTATCCAAAGCCTTATGACACATGGTTGTTAGGTGCCTAAGTGATAGCCCTCTGTGAAGTAGCAATCAGGCATACCAGACCCCCCACCCCCACAAGCATACTGAAAACATTATGATATATATACTCCTGAAACCTGGAAATTTCTACCACTGGCTATGTGAGAGGTTGTGTTATGTCCTGTTAAAGAACTTTGTAAGAACTTTTTATTTTAAAGCTATATCCACTATGAGCCTTTCAAAAGCACGGTGGCATTGAAACATTCAACTTCAAGTAGCTACTGAGGCCAGTGACATGACCAACCTTGTGAAGGATAAACAGATGTCATTTAGAATAAACAAGTTAGTGAAATCATAGGCAATGTTGAATATAACTCAACTTGTTCCTCAATGAACAGCTGGATGGTGTGTTTTGACATACAGTCTAAGAAGCATCCTTATTTTTAAAATGTTACAACATAAAAAACAAAAAGGAAATAAAGGATGTATCAGAATCAAAGACATGATAGATCACGGGGATCTTTATGTTCATACTGTGATCCCGAGTATTCCCAAATCCTACTAGTCTATAACTGTGAGTAGCATGTATAACTAAGGGATGGATATCAATGTTGCCCCCCCAATTTTCCATAGCTTCTGGGAATTCCCAGGGAAGCCTTATGATCAGAAACTCAATTACGCATATTATTCTGCTCCTTCCAGAGTTGCCTGTAGTCTGTATGAGAATATTCCTTTCTAGCTGTTCCCTTGAGCATAATAGGGCCCGCCAGAGTTCTAGTGCTGACAGAGTCACCATCACACACTGTATCTCCTCTCCAAAGCCCCCCCAATCCAGAGAACTATTCTTCCAAACCCACCTTGCCTTTAAGTCTCCAGTCTTGAGTTTCAGAGTCCATTGTCAATAGAGGTATCTAAGCTTTTTTGTTTTGTTTTTGCTTCCTGCTTATAACTCATCTATGAGAGATGAGAGGTGGTTTCAGGGACTGTACCAGGAATAGAAACAAAATGCTCTCTCCTATTCATTCTATATCTTCCTTTCTTTCTTTTTCTTTTCTTTTGTGTGTGTGTCTGTGGTACTACGGATTAAGCCCAAGATTACTTTATCTCTGAGCTATACCCACGGCACTATTTTATTTTTATTTAGAAAAAAATAGTCTTATTAAGTTGCTGAGGCTGGCCTCAAGCATACAATCCTCCTGTCTCAGCCTTCCCAGTGCTGGGATTACAGGTATGGGCCACCATACCAGATTTCTCTTTTATTTCTCCACCTAACTGAAGTCTAGACCTCAGGAATTCTTCTACTACATCCATGATCTTCTACTCTCCACCCATTGATCATGTCACATTATGTAGTAGATACTTGAGGCAGGAGGTGATGGTTAGTCAACAGGGTAGCATGGCCATAACATGTCAATATTCACCGAGGGCCTACAAAGCCCCAGAAACTAGGAGCCCATGATGCAGTGTGAAAATTTACAGTAAACACATCAACATACTGAAACACAAAACTGAACAAACACCATTCTGATGAATGTGATGAAGGTAAAAATATTGTGCTTTGAGAGAAAGTCCTAAGAGAAATCCACTTCATATCTGAATCAGCAAAACCGAAGGCAAAGGCGAGGAAATGTCCTTCCTGCAGAGACCTGTGAGCTGAGCTGGAGCCAGGCAGGCAGAGGAGAGAGGTATTTTCTAGGCAGGCAATCGCCAGCAACAAATGCTCTGTGCTAGAAATGAATGTGGCATTTTACAGAAGTGAAAAGGAGATTCTGTGGTTAGACTTGCTGAAGCCAAGAGCACAATGACAGTAACTTATGTTAAAGAGAGATCCAGGACCTTGAAGACCAGGATCTAATACGAACAAGGAATCACTGAATGTACTCAGCAAACTCGTTTTTCTTTTTCTTTTTAAATACTTTTATTGGTGCATTATGGTCTCACATCATAATACAGTTCATAGTGATAGTGATATACATGCACACCGCACTTAGTGAGCTTTCCCCTGGCTCCTTCTTTACTTTCCCCTTCCTCATACAGGATATTGAGATTGGCATTGGTATTCTCACATATGTAAATAATATCCATGGAAGCGATTCCTTTGTTAATTCTCCACTCCTACCTTCCCCTAGACCACCTCCCTGGCTCCACTGCAGTTTCTCCTCCATCATCTAAAGCTCTTCTGGTATCTGGATTACTTCCTAGCTTCCACAAATGAGAAAAAAATAAACATATGAACCTTTACTTTTTGTGACTGGCTAATCTCACTTATTATAATGATCTCCAAGCTTATTCATTTTCCTGCAAATGACATAATTCTGTTCTTCTTAATTGCTGAGTAGAATTCCATTGTGTGTATGTCCCATAATTTTGTAATCCATTTGTCTGTTGATGGACACCGAGGCTGGTTCCATAATTTGGCTACTGTGAATTGTGCTGCTATAAACATGGATATACATATATTACTATAATATTCTGATTTCATTTCCTTTGGAAAGATACCCAGGAGTGGTATAGCTGAATCATGTGGTGGATTCATTCTAAAGGAAGGCATAGTTTCAACACTCCAACATAGGCACAGGTAGAAACTTTCTCAATAAGATCCCCAAAGCTCAGGAACTTAAAGCAAGAGTTAATAAATGGGATGGCATTAAACTGAAAAGTTTCTGCTCATTAGTTTTTCTTTAAAAAGTAATAAGTCTCAGAAATCTTGTCAACGCTAAGGTAAAAATTTTAGTGTGTGTGCATGTGTGTGCCAGTGTGTATGCATGCTATTCTCTGCTTCAGTACTCAAGTTCGAGAAAGAATACTTTTGTTAATGACACCTTGACAATATTGCAGTATAATCTAGAAGACACACAAGCCTTCTAAAGCAATGCTCCTTCGTATTTGATTTGGTCTCGGGCCTTTATCTTGTAACCATGACTATGTTATTCCTATGTGCAAGCATGCTTTGAATGTCCTAAGAAGAAGGAAATATGTACAAGTGTACTATCTGATTCCATGAATCATTTGTGCTCAAGGAGTCAGGAACTAGCAAAGTTACTGAATTAATTATTTCAGGAGTATATCAATAATCCAATACAAATGAACTCGCTTGGGTTGGGGGCACTGCATAACCGATTGATTAACCAGGGTCAAAATTCAACTGAACTCCTAACTTCTGAGATATATATTGCCAACTGCCAGAATACTCAAGGACTGCGTTACTTTGATACATCAGCACTAAATGTTGACATATCAACACTAACTGTGGCAAAAGCCACATGCTCTGGGGGACCCTGTACCTCCAAACATGATTGTCAATAAGGTGTCACCCCTGCTGTGCTCAAGCCCCTGTGACTCTACCTCTGATAAGTATCCTCCTTTTCCTGATTCTGTGAAATATCAAACCAAGGATCACATCGATATCCTGAATTCTGTTTTTATCAAAATTTATTTCCTTCTTAATGTTATAAATCTATTTGGTAGTTATTTTTATTTACTAATATTTTTAAAAGAAAGCTAGTCTTGAGTCAAAATATAAAGAAATGCAAATATCTAGGTACAATTAGTGTTTTCTCATTAAACTTCAACTGTTTCTCCTAACTTTTTAATTTAACCTTGATTTTCTTTCCAATGCTAAGGAGAGAAGCACCTTCAACAACTTTTTCATGAGGACAATTATTCAGGATCTCTTAGTACATGCTGCTGTAAGAAGAACATGAAGAGAGTTAAATAGGCACTCACACTGACCTTGAGTAGTTTATGATCTAAGTAGAACATTATGATGCAGAAATATATCTTCAGGGAATGCATTAGAGACCTTACATTACTTATGTGTTTAAATTATGTGCAAGCAAAAAGGTAACAGAATTTAATTCAGTGATGAAGAAGGGGAGAACTTCAGTTTAAGGAATCATATCAAAGATTAGCTTTAAGCTTAGGAAGACTGAAGAATTAGCTGTTTTAGAAGTATCCTTTTAAAGGGAAGAGAGTTTTGGTGAATCGGGACTAGAATTTTCTTAGATGTCTTGTTGGCAGTTATCAGATATATGAAGGATGTCTTCCATGAATGTATTTGCCTAAAACAATCTTAAGATGGATAAGAGTATACATGTCCTAGCTGTAAATAGAAAATACATGATAAAATGCAACAATGTGGGTTTAGGTGAGCTATTGAGGGATTTAGATATGGGAGGCTGGGCTTGTGCTAACTGTCAAATGATATACAGAATATGAATCAATATAGGGAAATAAGGAGGGGCCATTAAGCTAGATAAAATGAGTGCAGATATATTTGAGGAGATTTACTGGAATGGGTAAATGTGGGTCTGGTGATCGAAAGCTGTAAGTGATGCAAAAAGATTGGCATAACCGTCTCACTTTTAAGTAAAACATCTGGAATGAAGGGTGAATGTGCCATCTCAGCCATTTTCCTTTTCTGGTCCAGGACTCAGTCTTCCCGTTAGACCTCAGTCTTTACCTTCCTTCCTGTCTTCAGTGTTTCCCCTTCTCCATATAGTACTTTTTCACATTGGATGCAACACTACCTTGTTCTGAATAACAGAACTTGCTTCAGCTTGCATTGTGTTCTCAAAACACTGTTATACATAGATACCACCAATGACAATCATCAACAAATAGCCTACATATGTGCCAATACAAATTTACATAAAAGAGCTAAGCTCAAATACACATTTCTCAACAACTGTTTTAATTCTATTCAAATAACGATGCCTTGTATCTGGTTTCCAGAATCCTACACCCTACAAAGATTATCTAAACCTAAAGAACAAACACATTCAAATGCTTTTGCCCTTTTTATACATTATTTAAGTTATTGTTCTCTTATAAAGTCAGTCCAACCATTCTTCTTTTAGAAAGCTTACATTGAATATTTTGTCTGATAACTATAAACCTCCCCTCTGAATTCCTGAATTTATGTTACTCAAAACTTTAAATTATATTCTGTTCAATAAACAGATCACATGGTCCTTCAGAGGGGTAACTGAGCCTTAATTTTCTGTATCTCTTCCTTAACTCTGGTCTACATGTAAGAGGATTGGTTAATACATTATTAATGTTCAGTTAGACACATTCAGATTTATTATCTCTCCACCCCAGCCTTTAGTTATTAGAGTCCTCTTAACATGTATCCTGAGCCACACCAGTATCATGGATAAAATGTTGTTCTTGTCATTTCTCCATCTCACTGCCACTGGGGGAAATGGCATGTTTTCTTCCTTGTAAACTTAGGCTGATAATTTTTGCTCCTTATTTCTCCTTTCACTGATTTTAGGAAAAAATACAGACTAAGAAATGAAACTCTTTGAACTGTCTGGAAGAAAAATCCCATTTAAATCCTCTGTATTATTAACCAAACTCCAAACCTGAAAGGCTTAGTTTTGCTTTTACATTTCAAATCCACCATGTTCTTGGGCAGATTGAGCTTGACAAATCATATCCCTACCTATCTTTCAGTCTCAGTAGGCTCCTGATCCTGTTGAAGTGGTGAGGAATTTGACAGTAGCAGCCTTGAGGAAGGAAATAGGATGAATTTTGTGGAGGGGAATTCCAATTTCCAGAATATACTAAACTTCAAGTGTCACCAGGAAAATAAATGAATGGTTGGTATATTCTATCTAGAATAAAACCATTATATACAACTACACACTATTGTCAACCTCCTCACAGTGGGGGTTGTTTTGTTCCCTTACAGAACATCTTTAGGAAATGTGTAGCACCATGCCAGTTTTCACTACCAATCTTTGCATATTTTATCTTGCCATGACACTCAATGCCTGTGCTCTAATGTGAGGGTCAGGTCACAGTATAACTAAATTATTTAAAATAATTGAGGGAGTTGGATGAAAACATAAATAGAAATGGAAAAAATTCCTGGGGAAAAATTTATTATTTTGTTTAGAAAGTTATCATTATTTCTGATTCCAATAATAAAGTAAATTCCATCATTTCAAGTGTTCGTTTGTGCTATGAGATAATCTCTCTCTCTCTCTCTCTCTCTCTCTCTCTCTCTCTTTCTCTTTCTAATACCTTATCATATATATATATATATATATATATATATATATGAAGAGAAGTAATGACATCACTTATAAAAAAATACACATTTTGCCTGTTTTCCCTTTCACTCGACATACAGAGATAAAGGGAGTTACTCTTAAGTTTTACTCAGGACAGAAGGAAAGACATAAAAGTTTGATGACAAAGTCATTTTGAGAAATTAACTTTGTTTAATTTATCTGACCTTGCTTTCAGAGGTGCAGCTGTGCTGAGTCCACAGACAGCTTCAGCCAAGCAGTACTCAAGTAATGGCTTTTTAGGAAATGCAGATTATTTACTATGATTATTTATTCTCTTTTCTATATTGAATGTTGTTTTCCGATATTCTGTCTTTACTTTATCACAACATAGTTCTGCCATTTTACTGGAAATATCACTCTATCCCTATCTCCCTAACATGAGAAAGGAGAAAATAAGAACAAGTTCAATGATGGGTTCTGCATCAGTTGAACTTAAAACATTTCACCAACCTAGTTGTCATTTATTAGTGTGAGTACTTTAGGGAACTGTAATACTGTGCATTATAATAAGATATGTACATTTGATTTTCATATCTATTATCTTTCAACAACTCTTATGATACTTAGAATTTCCAATGTGGTGAAAGTGTCTTTTGTATGCTAATGAATGGTGACTGGAGTCTACTGAATAGCTTGAGATTGGTGGCTGGTCATTAGAAAAACAAACAGGTGAGACTGGAGGATTAGAACTTTCAGTTGCAAGCAGCATCCTTCAAGAAAGGGAGTGGAGTGAATGTTGAGTTGCTCACCAATGGCTATTGATTTAACCAATCATGTCTGCACTGTGAAGCCTCCATAAAGTCCCAACGTTCTGGGGTCATTGAGCTTTCAGACAGATGAGTCCATGGAGGTTCTTAGGGGATGATATGCTCAGAGAGGGCATGGAAACACTGCATCCACCTTATTCACTTCTTCGTCTAGCTGTTCATGTATATACTTTGTATTATGCTTTATAACAAACCAATAAATGTAAGTTAGCTATTTCTCTGAGTTCTGTGAGCCACTCTAGTGAAAGTGAAGATTATGAAAAGATGAGCTGCATGGTGACAGAAAATGTTTGCAAAGTATCTGACAAAGAACTACTCCATAGAATATATAAAGAACTCTCAAAACTCGACAGTAAATAAATAGTCCAATCAGAATATAGGCAAATGTCATTCCATGGAATACTATAGTAAGATGGCAAATAAACTTAGGAAAAGAAGTTCAACATCATTAACTCTTAGGGAAATGCAAATGAAAACTACTCTGAAATATCACTACACATCTACAAATTGACACAATTTAAAAAAAACTGAGGAGCAACACTAAATGTTAGAGACTGCATCACTCATACATATCTGGTGGGAATGTAAAATAGTACAGACACTCTGAAAAACAGTTTAACAGTTTCTTGAAAAAATAAGCAATCAACTATCATAAGACCTAGAGATTGCAATTGCACTCCTGGACATTTATCCCAGAGAAATGCAGACTTATATTCACACAAAAATCTATATGAAAATGTTTACAGCAGCTTTATTTGTAATGACTCCAAACAGGAATCAGCCCAGAGGTCGTTCCAGGAACGAATGGTTAAATAACCTGTGATGCGTTCATATTATGAATACTACTCCAAAATAAAAATGAATGAACTATCACTACAATAACCAGGATGAATTTCCAGAGGATAACACTATATGAAAAAACAGTTTCCAAAGGTTACATGCTATATGATTCCATATATCTAACATTCTTAAAATAACAAAATTACAGAAATGGAGAAGACATGATTGGCTGACAGGTGGGTGAGAGGAGAGTGGGTGTGTCTATAGAAGTAATCCTTGTTGGAAATGTTCCCTTTCTTTACTGCCTTGTCAATATCATGGTTGTCATATTGCACTACAGTTTTCCAAACTGTTGTGATTGTAGAAAACAGAGTAAAGGTCACATGGGATCTCACCATGTTATTTCTCACATGTATCAAAAATAATCCAAATAAAAAGTTAAATTAAAATATAAGATGCTAAATTGAATTTGAATATTGCATGGGACATACTTATATGAAAAACGAATGATTCATTGTTTATCCCAAATTCCAATGAATTCCTGTCATCTATTTTATCTGGCATTCCTGAGAGCAACATTCTTATGGAATGTTTCTATGACAGGGAATCCACAGTGAATTAAAATAGAAATGAAATGCAGGCATGTTCAGATCACAGAGCCTAAAACAAGATGTGTTTACTTGAACTTCTCAGTGTCTCTTCTTCACCACCTGTTTTGAGGTAGGACGATGTGAGGCAGGAGCAAAATACTTGGTCAGTGCCTTTTCTGTGACATTCTTCTCATGGAATGAGGGAATACCTGGTTATATTAATGCAAAAGTTGCAATTCATTTAGGAGATTGTTTGATGTATGGACTTCTTGGTCTTTCTCCTCTTTCTCATTCTCTTTACCTCTCTCCTTCATACCCTCCTTTTCTCCCTCCCTCTCTCCTTCCATCTTCTGTACTTTCTTTTGCCAATTTTCTGAGCACTATTTTGTATGCTAGCAAAGCTTTGAATTGAAGCAAAGGCTGGATTTAAAAAATAATAATTTCTATTTTATTCTGGCTTTGGCCTAATGCATTATTTATTCCTGCTATATGATTTCAAGAGTTCTCTCTTCTCCCAATTGTTCATAAACACCCCTCTTGGAGCTTGAGCTTGACCCCGATCATTCTGGAAAATGCGTCATCTGAACTCTCTCCAACTTGTTTCCTAAGAGGATTCTGCCTGTTCACAAATCCATTCCTCTACCCTGGGACTTCCAGAGAGGATATACTAGAGGGTTTTTGACCCCATGAAAGAGCTACTGAAAGTAAAAGATTGGTTAGGTATTTTATTCTGAGACATGGTGCAGACTCTGCTTATCAGAGGACACTCTAAGGCACATTCTGGAATGGAGAGGAACCCACAGCACATGTTCACATCAGAGGTGGCTGGAGTGTTCTTGTCCTTCCAGCTGCGAGAGACTCAGAATGTCATGTAGACACCATCCAAAATGAGACCTCGGCGTATCAGTCATCTCTGCCACTCCTGCATCTGTTGGAGTATTGTGTGTACCGGGTATCTCTCCTATCAGTTCAGCTGGATCTTTCTTTTATTGGAGCAACTTTCTTTTCTCTGAGTTATTGCTTGCCTACAATTTTCATAATAAAGAATCAAAAGGAACTATCTGCAAAGAATATAGAGTGACAATGCATTGTACCTTCTCATCTTTGAGTCACACAAATAATGGGGAGTGAGTGATAACATGGTCTGCACAATGCTATGGCGCTCTGCACTGTTACAGAGCAAAAGGAGCCCCACACAAGTCAGGAAGCAGGGAGGCAGTGAGATTGTCAACCGTGCTTTTCAGCATCATGGCTATTCTGGAAAGTTTATACTAGGATGACCAGAGTCTTTCCCTGTAGAACACAAGCTTACAGATAAATAGAGATAGAGAATATAAATATTCTCTTCCCCTTAGCTTAAGAGATGGTACAAGAAGGGAATCTGCTACCCTTATCATCCCATTGTAGGAGGCTCATGGAGTGTTTTAATAGAATTGAAATGAGTTTACCTGCAAATAGTAATTCTTCATTAAACCAAACCTCTGTGTTTGTTATCTAGCAGACGGAAGACAGTGGTAGTGAAGAGTTTGGACAGCTGGGTCACAAAAAAGATGAGGACTGTGTTTGATGCTGGGATTGGCACATGGCACAGGCCTCAACGGATATGTGTTGAGTGGATGAATTAGAAGAAATGTGGAAAGCTCTGAAGAGAATCTCGCCACATTTCATGTTTGGCCAGCACTGGGCAACACCAGATCATAAACACACTCAGCTGAAGGTGATGTTCTGCAGCATCTATGTCCACTGCCTCCTTCTGAGCATTCACCTTCCCCTGGCCCTTTCCAGCAGTCTGAGCTATGTGCAAGCCATTATTATTTTGTATCTAGATGATTTGACAAATTCTAAGAAATTTCCCTGACTTTTCAAACTATCCACTCTGAAATTGATCTTCACAAAGTCCAATTTTTTATTTCTCATACAATTCCTAGAAATGTCAATGACTCCTTACAGCCTACAGGATATAGTCCAACCTCTTTAAGAGAGTCTTTATATACCTGCAAACAGTGGTTCCAAACCACTCTCTGGCACTAAACATGGAATGCATCTAAGCATTGCTTCTTCAGATTCACTAGTCTGTTCATTGTGCCCACATATGCTGTCTCTTTCTTGTTTAAAATCCTATACTTTATTTAAATTTGATCTCTAACTCATCTTTCTTCACCATTATATTGTTCTACTATACTTGCAACTTCTAGGGCTTAGTAACAATTTCCCTTAGAAATTATCTTCACAGTTACACTGATGGTCTGACATATTTCAAACCTTCTATTCTGCTCCCATATATCTATAAAATACTGAATTAGGATGACCCAAGTAGGTTGCAAGTGCCTGTGTTTGGGACTCTGCTTTATTACATTATTTTTAACAGCAACACTCATCAAAATTTTGTTAATTTAATAAATTCAAGAAAATATTTTCCTAACCAGGTATGGTGGTTCATGCCTATAATCCCAGTACATGGAAGGCTGAGATAGAAGCATCACAGGTTCAAGGCCAGCCACAGCAATTTAGCAAGACCCTTAGCAACTGAGTGAAACCCTGTTTCAAAATGAAAACATAAAATAAGGCTGAGGGTGTAGCTCAGAGGTAGAATGCTCCTGGGTTCAATTCCCAGTTCCAAAAGGAAATAAAAACAAAACAAAAAAAGAAGAAAGAAAATATTTGTTTTTCTTCTGATTCACTATGGCAAGTTTTCCCCTCCAGAAATACAGTTGCGAATGCATGGCCCACTGGTGAAAGGGTGATGATTTTATCTTTGGATGCACTGGCAGGTGGTCAGCTCTCCAGACCTGCCACATCTGTTACCAACTGATAGTCAAGAATCCCATTTCTTGTGCCTGCCTAAGCTTTCGGCACATGGAGGGAGAGGTAGCGGCTCAGAGATGCCTAAGACTCCATGCTCCGAATCATATCTGAAGTGTTGTAGTGAGCAACAGGGCTCAGCAGGGGGATTTTGCTCCCAACTGAAAGCTTGACAGCAAAGAAATCCTTCATGCTTGTGCATGCGATACAGACCAGTGAAGCCTCAGTCGAGATATTTATTTTCCCCTTGGAAGCCACTGTGGTTAGATTGAATAATGTAGGAGCATCTCAGTGGTCTCCATGCTGATAGGGAAGTATGCTGTTGTTTGTATTTTGCAACAGAAAATAAGGAAAGAGTGAGAGAAAGACATGGCTAAAAGCACTGCACACTTTTTTCCATTGGTTACTATGGTTTTAGACCTTTACATGAGTTACATCATTTCTATTGAGGTGCTAATGTATTCAGCAGGCCAACATAGGTTCCAGACACAGTATATGTAAAGTTATATGCTAGACATTGAGGGGAAGATTGAGGGCAAAAGAAGTTTATTTTAATAAAAAAGTTACTACAAATGTAGAAGTATGAGGTAGATTTTATAGAGAACCAGAATGAGATCCCAGTCATTTATGCTCAAGAATTATGAGTTTAACTCATGTTCTGAGTTGACCTTGCTGAGGAGGTCATGGTAAAACAGATGATCTTCCCTGAGCCTCAGTTTCCTCAGCTTTAAAGTAGACATATCATAAAATTTCCTGGCAGACACATAGGATCAATATATATTATTTGACAGGAGAATGGTTTGTGAAATATATAATATAATACAATATAAAATAAAATGTTATATTACTGGTATTATTATAAATACGTAAGATAGAGGCAGTCCATGATGAGAACTGTCAGTGAGAGAAGATACTTTAGAAGCAACAGCATTTAGGTAGAATTTCTGAAGATGCAGATGGTTATTTCTACAACAGAGAAGAATAGGAAGGCATTATAAGATGTAATGCATATCACAGAGTTGTCCTAAAAGGATACATTCTTAGGTATCAGAAAGGTCTGCAGATATGCTTATTTGGGCTCAGTGTAGTACTAGGTGCTAAAGATATGCTAATAATGAACCAAGCATCATTCGGACTTCTACGGCTTTACAGAGAAGAAAATAATTATACTAAATCAGACAGTTGAGTTAAGTTTGGCCAGAGGAGTGAAAACTCCAGAATGTGCACATTTCAGCTTCTCATTCTCCTGTCTCTCATCAGACATCTCAACTTCCCTTTTAACTTGATGTAGTATTTACTTGAATTGTAGTTTTTTCTGATTTATTAAAAGAACACAATAAGAAGCCTTCAGAACCTGATATCTCATTTTAAGCATAGTTTTGATATTTTAAAATTGCTAACAATTATCTTTCAGTCTTTAGATCATACCAAGACATGAAATATGGCATTTTGAGGAAGGCAATGAAAGACCAAGATCTGAAATAAATGTGTCCCTGAGACTACGGAGATGCTGCCAACATAGGACCTTTGTGTGTGTGTGTGTGTGTGTGTGTGTGTGTGTGTGTGTGTGTGTGTGTAGTACTAGGGATTTAACACAATGGTATTCTACCTCCAATTCATACCCCCAGCCTTTTCTATTTTTGGTTTTGGAAAAGGGTCTCACTAGGTTGCTGATGGTCTCACTAAGTTGTTGAAACTGGCCTCAAACCTGCAATTCTCCTGTCTTGGCCTCCCAAGTACTGGAATTACAGGTGTGCGCCATCACACTTGGCTACATAGGAGCTTTTACATCTGCAAGGTCTGTTAGAATGCAATGGAAGCCCAAAGGAGTCAGAGGGGCAACATGATGGACAATTGGACTGATTTCCCTCAGTATTTGGGAGTCAAATAGAGCAACAGGCCGAAATAGCAGATATGCAATTCGTGTATCAGCAGGAAGCTCTATCAAGCAAGGCAGGACCCAAGGCCTAAAAAAGGACTCTGGCTCCAGGAGACCTATCTGGATCCAGGTTAAGGCACAAGGTATAATGAACTATTCATCACTCCAGTTAATGTTTCGTTTTTCTTTCTATGCCATCTTGTTTAACTGCCACATCCTCACCTCACACTCTGGCCTTGCCCACCTCCACTCATTGTCTAAGTAGCTTCTCAGAACAGCTGCCAGGCTGACTCAGTGCCTTTCTTCTGAGACTCCATAGCATCTTCAAGACACATTTTTGTTGTCTTTATCAACACGTTGTGTCTCCCTTCAATACTCTAGAAATTAACACAATGTCTAATATACAATGTCACTCCATGTTTGAAGAATACAATAGGTAAGTGGGTGAATGGATGGATAGATGAATGGATGGATACAACTCTAACTTAAGATAACTGGAAAATTAAGTTAGGGATAAGGAAAATACAGTAGAACTGGGATTCAAGACTAGGCCTAATAATCATCATAAATAGTATCATTATGACCTTTAAAGTGTGAGGTAAAACTCAGTAAATTTATCCTGCTCAAATCAGGATTGGTTCAAAAGCACAGCTGAGACAGTTAAGTTAGTGTTAAGGTCACAAAGATGATGAATGGTAGAGAAAAATTCAAATCTAAGTCAACCTAAATCTGTCTATTTACCATGTAATTACCCTAGGCAAAAGGAAATGGAGTGCGTTCACAATTACTAAAACCAAAACCTCGAGTTATATACATTTGCAATTGATGATACCAAGAAAAAATAATGTACAAAAATAATGTACAGACTATTCTTTTTGAAAATATCAAATGAACCTAATATTTAAAAAATAATATATGGGAAAACTTCACAAAATTGTTGCAATTTTAGGAAACATGTTCTTCAAAATTGAATGGATTGGCTACTTTCCTCTTTGGTGGAGATTGATTCTAAAACTTAGTGAGACCCTAAATTTGGAGGATCGTTCTTCCCAATCCACATGCTCAGAATAATGGCATTGAGATATTAAAGTAATTGTTGTGTTTTTTTAAATGTCTAAAGTTACTCATAACATGAAAGATTTCAATATAGGTAGGGATAAATATTTGTTTGTAATGATGTACTAAAAAGCTCTTCTTCCCCTCTGCCTTGTGAGCTTTTTTTTTCAGTCAACGCCAACTTTTGTCTGAAGATACTATACATACTAATTTGTTTGGATTATTACATCAAGTCACAAAAGAACATTTTTAGCAATCCATTAGCACATTGTATTACAAAGTTGTTGTCTTTGTTTATAGAAAAATGTAATTACTTGTGTTATTAGGTTTATTTTCATTTTTATATAATTTGTGGCAAATGGCACTATACAATAATAAAATAACTACTAATACAATTAAATATTCATTTGCTGACAGACAACGTGGTGAGTGCTTCACATGGGTTAATTATTTTACACTTATTTTGACTATTTTCATGTGAGGGAACTGCTGTTAAGGAAGGCTAGTGACTAGCTCATGGCCAGGAAACAGTAAGTTTTAGAGACAGTATTTGAGTCAGGTGGCTCTCACCACTGGACCTGATATGAGTGTGGCCAGCTTCACTGGAGGAGCATGACTCTTTGAAAGTAAGTAATCACAATACCTCAATTCTTTCACGCATCCTCCCTTGAAAAACTATTTTGTTCTCTAGGCATATTTCTTCCCTTGTTTCTGGATGAAGACTCTCCATGAACCCTCTGTTACATCTTGAGTAATGTAGTTTCCTACTGTCACTTCCAATGCAAATACAGCCTCACTTCCAACATTGGAAGTTCCAGTATGATAGAAGAATGAGCACTTCAGTGAATATCCTCTTCTAGTTTGGGTTACTACAGAGGGCCAACCTGTCATCATAAGGAACTGTGGTTGGGATTTCTCTATTAATCTTCTCATAATGCTCTGGAAGCTATTTCTCACTTTATTCTGGAGGAAGGTGTAGACAGAGAAGGAACAGAGAAAAGAAATATATGAACACTACTATTTGATGGTCGTGCATAAGCCAGCTTCATATTCCTTGTGCCCTGGAGATAATTTAGCTGATACCTTTCCATGGAGAGTGCCCTTGGCCCCACTTCTCCTATTATTGGGGAATCAATCTTTTGAACTGCCCTTGACACAAATGAATATATCTCTTTTCATTGTGATCATTTATCTTTCTTCAAGCTCCTAGAAACCAAATGTATTCTTATTTTCAGTGAAGAAACTTCCTTTGTCCTTTTTGTGAGCCCATTCAATAGACTATCAGTGGACCCCAAACTGGCTCTCTAACTCATTTGGTCCATACAGTCTATGGGATTCACTTTTTGACCTTTCTTCCAACCACTTTGGGGATTGAAGGCCAAGCACTAACCCTTCCCATGGCTCATTTGTCAGTTCACCTCACCCACTACACCCCCTGTGCTGAGCTACCAACAGTGGATGCCCTCCTCACCCACATCGATGGACTCTGGACTCCATGCCAGTCTGCCATACCTGACTGGGTGCCCCCCTCTCCTTGCTCTTGAATATCTTCTGAAACAGTCTTCATTCTTACATTTTAGGTTAGGGCGGAGACTCTGAGAACTTCTCTGTCCAAAATAAAGGTGTCTCTTTATTCAGCAACTCTTCTCCCTTGTATATTTCTTCTTTTACTTTTTTCCTTTTTTTTTCACCCCCAGCCCTATTTTCACTTTTTAAATTTTGAAACAGCATCTTTTTAAGTTGCTGAGAGCCTCACTAAAATGCTGAGGGTGGCCTTGAACCTTCAATCCTCCTGTCTCAGTTATGGGGATTACAGGCCTGTGCCACCATGACCCACTTATTTCTTCTTTATTTCCCACATTTCTATGCATTCCTCTTTTGAATCATTCAATCTTAAACCAGTAATGAGGACAACCAAAGGGGAAATTCACTAAGGAAAACCGGTGTATTATGGGGTTCCAGCGCCTTAATGGTGTAAGGCAGAAAGATCTGAGTGTAAGGTATTGCAGCCCAGAGGGGGTCCAGAGGGTTGTTCATCTATGAAGGCAGCCCATCCTGAGGTTTGGGGCCAAAGCAGAGTAAAGGTGGCATACACACAGGAGAGCGTCCCACTGCATGGAACCAATGACTGGGCAGAGTGAGGAGGATGCCCACTTGAGCGTGGCGGGCTGGTATGGAGCATCTGAGACACAGAGCATAAGGAAGGCCTCTATGAGGGGGCTCACGTGACACAGGGGATGGATTCTGAATGAGTGAGGAGGGTTGCTCTTGGTGAATGGCAGAGTTGAGTGGAGGTTTTGATTAAATAAATATAATATAAAATTGCATATAAATAAATAAAATAAGGTTCTGGGAGCCAACTTTTTTTGTTGAAGTAGTTACAATTATAGAAATAAAGAAAACTAGTATGAACACTGGCTACTATACTTGAAGGTATCAATACAAATTAATTTTTTCTATTTAAAGTCCTATACATGTTTCACATACATATTGGTTATAAATATATGTATACATACATACATGTATACATATACATATATTACATATATAATATGTGTATATATGTACACATATATGTATATAAGTGTATGTAAATGTATGCTTATGTATGTGAATTTCCTTGTTCTGCCTGCTGAAAGGGCCTAAGAAGAGATATAATGGAAAAACATTTGGAGTATCTAGTGCCAATATCTTTGGTTTTGTTAATATCTTTGTTTTTTTATTTATTGGTGCATTGTAATCCTATATCTTGATGGTGGTAGAAGTATACATGCACACATCAGTCTTTGTTTCTAACTATGATTCTCCAACTAAAGAAACTGGATCTCTTTGTAGAAAGGCAGTTTCCAGGGCTGTAACATACAATGTATAGAAGTCGCCTGGAACACGTACTATCAGAAAGTGGAGATTTGTTCAAAGAATGATGAAGGCTGTTCAAAAAAAAAAAACATAGAAACTAACTCCAATACGCTTTCACTGGGAAATCTGCTATAACTTGAACATCAAAATAAGTGATAATAAGGGGTTACAACTTGTTAAGTAAAATGGGTAACCATGATTTTTTAGTGATATAAATAAGTGAGCAATGGGAAGCTTGGTATTAAATGGGATATGAAGAGTTTCAAATAAATCCCTCTCAAAAAACCTCTAATTACAAAGGAAAAATACTATCATTGTAGTAGATAACCTGGGCAGACATTTTAATGAACTGGTCAAAGTGAAAATCTTCATTAGTGGCTCACATTGAAATTGTGTCTTCCCTGATAGGATGCGGTGAGAACGCAGCATCAGTACTGCGTTCCTGCCAATGAGGCATAACCTGAATTCAATCATGACAAACCTCACATATTCCCTAATGGAGGAACATTCTCTAAGAAAATCTGTCCTGTAGTCTTCGAAAGCGTTGAGTTCACAAAAGTAAAAGTGAGAGTAAGGAACTATTTCCAACAGAAGTGGACTAAAGAGACATGAGAAGTAAATGCAATATGTGATTCTGGACTGGATCTTCTGAATATAGAGGAACTCACTAGGACAATGGCTAAAAGTTGAATGGAGTCCGAGTATGAGATTCATTGTACAAGGCTGATTTTCTGGTTGCAATTTCTGTGTTTTTACTATGTAGGAAAATTATCTTGTTGTAGGAAATAAGTCCTAACATATTCAGGGTTGTTGGAGCATCAATTTGGCTATTAACTTTTAAATGGTTCATGTGAATAATTCTTTATACTGTACTTACAAATTTTTGGTAAGTTTTCAATTAAGCCAGGCATGGTGGCACATATCTGTAATCCCAGTCAGTACTTCGGAGGCTGAGACAGGAGGATCTCAGGTTTGAGGCCAGGGCACAGTAACTTAATGAGTCCTGTTTCAAAATAAAATAGGGTTGGGAGTGTAGCTCAGAGATAGAATTCCCCTGAGTTCAATACCCAGTAGCTAAATAAAAAGGTATGAATAATATGAATTTATTTTAGTCTCCAAACCGAGACACACTTAAAACCTTGACAGGTGTGAGATGTTTATAAGCCATTTAATTGCCTCTGGTCTACATTTTTCAAAGTTTGTATTTTGTTCTGTAACTTTAGCCTAGTACTTGATATCTCTGCTTGGATCTTGAAAGAAATTACTTCTCATTGTGACTTTACATTACATTAGTGAATTAAAAACTTAATAAATTTAGACAAAAGTGAAAATAATTAAGCAGCTTAAAAAGTCACTATAGGCTGAATCAATCACTTGCTGGGATTAGGTCCAGCAACTGGATTTTGAATTGTGAATTAAGAGAACAAAGTAAAGAATGTGTATGAAATACTAAGATAAAAGCACCGACTGACTAGACCCCACCAACAAAATGATGGTAAGATTTTATGGTAGTTTTTAACTTTCTCTGCTAACATAAATCCTTTAATAATTTTTTTTGTTGATGTTTAACTTTCATTCATTCAACTTTTATGCACTTTTCCACACACATATGATAAGAACTATTTCTAGACTAGTGAAATTTTATCATTTCCAGCAATAGGCAAATTTTAGCCATTTGAGTATCAAGACCAGAGAAAAAGTATTCTACTTACTTTTGTTATTTTTGTGATTCAAAACCTTAAATTTTGTATTCATATGAAGAAATGATATTTAGTAGAAAAGCTCTTTGATATTTTTTTTCCTATGAATATGTAAATTATGTTATACTAAGAATCCATGTGATTGAAAAAGAAAAAACAGCTTTCCCATGGATTGTTATCATTCATATTAAAAATCCTATCTCAAAATAAAAATTGGCAATGCTGTAAAATCTATGTCTATAGCCTCTGCCCCAAAGAATAGAAGGGAAAAATAGAATAAAGTGAGCTAGAAGAAAAGAGCTAAGTAGTGACATATTCTAAAGTATACTAATCATTTTATAAATATCACAATTTTATAAATATAAAATATGCTCAGATAATTGAATCAGCCATCTTCATCAAATTTCCAAAGGCCAGAATAAATTTTGTCTACTAATGGCCAGAAAATATCTATCTCCAGATGCAACTTTTCCTCTGAACTTCAATTCTACATTCCTAATTTATTACTGAACATCTCTATTTGGATATGCACAGATAACTCGAGTTTGTTACAGCTGATGGAATGTGAATTACAACCACAATGGAATGATGCTAAATATCTACTAAAATACATAAAATCCCACCCAAAAAAGAAAGAAACAGCAACAACAACAACAAAAATATCCAAAATTGTCTTACCTATACTAGAACTTTCATGCATTGCTTGTAGGAATGTTGAATGACATACAATTTTCTTTTCTTAAGAAAAAAAAAAGTCTATACAATGACTTCTACACACATGCCCCTAGCACTCATATTTAATAGTAGCCAAAGTTGGAAATAACTCAAATGTCCATTATCTGGTGAATGGGTAAATAATGTGTGCCATCCAAGCTTGGTGGTTGTGCATGCCTCCTAGAACTCAGGGGACTGAGATAGGTGAATCACAGGTTCAAGGCCAGCCTCAGCAACTTAACGAGATCCTTTTTCAAAATTAAAAAAAAAAAACATATCAGAGCTGTGGGTGTAGCTTTGAGGTAGTACCTCAAAGTACCAAAAAATAAAATAAAATAAATAAAATAAAATTGTGCCATGCACATGCAATGGAATACTACTCAGTAGCATAAAGTAATCAACGATTAATTCACACAACAGCATGAATGAATAAAAAATAATTATGCTGAATTAAAAACTAGACAGACATATTTTATGATTAAATTTATATGAAATACTAGAAGATACAAAATGTACCCTTGGCTGTCTGTGAAATGGGATGTGATGGGAGTGGGGAGAAGTATGAGGGAGGATTAACAAATAGGTATGAGAGGAAATTTTAGGAGGTATAGATATGTTCACTATCTTGATTATTGTGATGGTGTATTTCATGACACATAACACAATATAAATATCCATTTCAGTGTTCATAAATAAAGTTTATTAAAATATGATCATGCCTATTTATCTACACATTGTAGTGTGTGGCTTTTTTTTGCTACAAAAGAAATACTGAGTAAAGAGAGACAAAATATTTACTATCTGGACCTTAACAAAAAATTTATTGTACCTTGTCTGAAGCCATCTCTGCTGTTGGTTGCTTTTATTTGTTTTCTTAATTTGTTTGTTTGTTTTTGTAGTGCTGGGGATTGAACCCAGGGGCATTCTATCTCCAAGATATACCCCCAGTCCTATTGTATTTTTCAATTGGACACTGGGTCTCACTATGTTACTGAGAGCCTCACTAAGTTGCTGAGGCTGGCTTCAAACCTGGGATCCTCCTGTCTCTTGTGCAACCACGCCCAGCTATTCTTTTGGTTATTGCCATGGTATCCTTGTGTCCAGTCACTTCTTTACTATTGTATCCTCTATGTGGCTTTTAGAGCAATATCTTATGGGCTTGTTATCATCATTCCTATTTTGTTAAATGCCAATGGAATGAAGTTCAGATTTTGTTATGCTTTTATTTGTGCATTGTAATTATGCATCAGTGTGAGGTTCAAAGTGATACGAACAAATAAGCAAGCACACAGCACTTGAGGTGTTTCTCTCTGGATTCTACGCTGCTTCCCTCCCCCTGTGCATGTTAATGAGATCGGTAGTGATCCCTTCATATATAGTCATAGGATTATTTGAACTGTTTTTTCCTCAGTCCTTCTTTTCTCCTTCCCCACCTCTTTTCCCCAAAACTCGTCTACTTTTTTGCTGGTCCTCAAAAGCTGATATCACATTATCTTGTCTCCTTCTTTCTACTTTAACTTTTATCAGCACCCATTACAATTCATACTAAAATTTACAGAGTTCATCAAATGCCCAGCATTCTAGAATAATTCTGCCTTTGCTATTCAATCACGTATGCTATCTGACAAATGCCTACTCATGTCTCAAGACTCATACCATACTTAACATCATACCTGTTGAGGTTATAGTGCTACTTATTTCCATTCTGACTGGCAATAAATTCTCTTTCATTTTTTGTTTTTTCATGTTTTATATATATTTTAATGTCAAATTCATTATATTGTATTAAATTAAATGTTTATATTAAAAGTCACTGTGAAATATTATCTGTGTTTTAGATAAATTTTTTCACCTAAATAATAATAATACTTAGTAAATTCTTGTAGAAATAAAAGGAAAAATAGGGACAATAGAAATGAAAAGTAGGACGCCGGGCGTGGCGGCACACACTTGTAATCCCAGTACTTTGGGAGGCGGAGACTGGAGGATCCGAGACCGGAGGATCCGAGTTCGCGGCCAGCCTCAGCTCTCTCTCTCTCTTCCTGTCTCTCTCTCTCTACTTAGTGAGGCCCTCCGCAATTTTGTGAGACCCGATTTCAAAATAAAGTATAAAAAAATAGGGCTGGGGGTGTAGCGCGGAGGTAGAACGCCCCTGGGTTCAATCCCCGGTAACACAGAAAAAAAAAAGAAATTAAAAGTAGGGAGAGAGGAAAAGATAAGAAAGAATAATAAAAGGAAAGAATGAAGGAATGCACAAAGTAAGGGAATAAAATGAAGACATGAAGAAAAAGGGAACAGAAAAGAAGATGAAAATCGGTAAAATAAATAAAAGGAGAATAGAAGAAGATACATTAGGATGAAGTATATGAGAAGAGGAAAGAAAGAGAGGAAGAAAGCAGGAACCAAAAAGATACTCCTGTGAAGCAGGAAGTTGGAAATGAAAGAAAGAAAGAAAGAAAAGAAAGAAGAGGAAGTAGAAAAGAGAAAACTGAAAAACAATGATGGAAGGAAGGAGATAAATGGAAACAAAGAAGTAAAAGAAAAAAGAACAAATGGGAGGAAGAAAGAAAGTAATTGCAGTAAGAGAGAAGTAAACATAAAAGGCATGCATAGACAAAAATTCCTTTTTGGTCAGAGAGAAAGAAAAAGGTTTATTTAGGAAAGTGGGGGATACATGTCAAAGGAGAACACGAGCCAACTCAAGAGGCAGAGAGCGCCTTTGGGATCTCACAGTTCTTCTGTTATAGGAGACCCTGTGAGGGGGTGGGCAGGGGCACACCGCAGGGGTGGAGCTCTGGACTTCCTCAGAATCCTCAGGTTCCCCAGCTTAGATCAGTGAATGGTGGCAGGGATATGCCTGAGCTGGACCTTCCCTATGGATCCTTTGTTTACTAAGCATCTCAGGAATCTCAGGTGAGAGGGGCCATTATGATTAAAGGTGTGGGCCTATTGAGGCTTCTGCCTAAGATTGAACAGACCCTGTAGGGTGAAGATAAGGTTTCTAGATTTTAAAATTATAGTTTCCCTTTCCTTTCCAGTTTGTGTCCCTTCTACTTATTTTATTTATCCTATCCTAAGTCATTGTTCACCCTTCAGACTTAGATCCCTTAATGTTAAGGGTTGATGAGGGCGAAAATTTTTAAAAGGAAAGGAGGAGACAGGTATGGTGGCACATGTCTGTAATCCCACTATTTGGGAGACTGAGACAGGAGGATTGCGGGTTCATTACCAACTTCAGTAACTTAGTGAGACTCTCAGGAACCTAGTGAGATCCTGTTTCAAAATAAAAACAAAACAGGCTGGGGATATAGCTCAGAGGTATAATGCCCTTGGTTTCAATCCTCAGTACCACAAAAAAGAAAAAAAAATAGAAATAAGGAAGAAAAAATGGAGAAAGAGAGGAAGGAAGAAATGAATGAAGGGAGAGAGAAGAGGGGTGGAAAAAAGAATGGAAAGATGGGATCCAAAGGAGACACATGTATATATACATAGATAAAAATATCGAGTTGTGTACTCTAAACAGAAGATCATTTCAAAACAAATTACCAAAGAAATATCCATTCACAACACATGTTATTCTTGTACCTTTAATTTTTTTGAACAAAATGATGCCTGGTAATATTTATTCAAAATATAATGATTTTTAAACAGAAATAATAAAATATATGGATTCAAATAGGCCCTTGCCAAAGGAGGAAAATCTTTAATTCATATAAACAAATGCAATTATATACTAAGACATCTGGAAGGAAACGGCCTGATAATAACTTGGCCCCAAAGTCTGGTGTGGAGTTTGGACAAGACGAATAGGCATTGAAATCTCAGAACTTACTCCATGCTTGACATAGGTCATACTCTCATAAATTTCTGGTATATTCTAGCACAGATGGAGAATTGTTAAAACCCAGAATATCATAATGGGCCTCACAGTGTTCAAGCTAGTATATTATGGTGTTGGCAGAAGAATTTATGAATTATTTTACAGTTTACTCCTATCTAGTTAAATTTAAGTATATGGCACAGATTGTACTCCTCCTTCCCCCAATTCTTATCAAGGTTATTTTATTTAGAAAAATTGTCAATATTTTGTTAGTATCTTTTGCCATCATGAGAGATCTTAGAGGCTACCAGGCCCCAATTATTCATTTTATGCATGGTTATTGCCTTGTACATTGCAAATGGAATTAACTTAGAGGTGCATTGCCTTCAAATCCCCAAATAGCCAGTTTCAAAAGGTAGCAACTATGTCAGAGTTTTCAATATTAGGTGTTCTATAATATTTACCACCCAAAAGATTAAAACAATGGCCCAAACAAAGCTCACCAATGTTCCTGGGAGGTACCTTGCAGAGAGATTTCATGGCATGATTGAGCATGTAGGGGTTTTAACTACTTTCCTTCTACTTTTCCCCATTTTTGAATTGTTGATTGAAGTTTCTTGCCCTTTCAAAGCACCTACCACTCATGTTCAAGGGTCTTTTAATTAAATATCTCAGTTCATCTTTCAAAATATTGTGTACAGTATTGAACATAGTATCCTGGGTATGGGTGGACCTCAAACAAAAATAATGGCCTTACATTGGCCTCCCATATAGGACAGAACAAAGGGTCCTTATTCTGTCCCCTGCCTCAGAATCATCATATTGCACGAGTGAATTTGACTCTTGCAGATAAACACCCTGTAAGACTTGGGTCTGCTTGAAAGGGACTTCTAGTGTAGAGTATGAGTCCCATGGTCCAGAGGGACAGTTGTAAAAGACTTGAAAACAGACTTTTAGCCTAACAGTGCTAGGAAATGCCATCCCGGTTGTATTTGCCAGATAAGCATGTTTCCTTGCTGATCTGTTTTGCATTTTTTTTATTTGTTGCAGCAGCATAAAAGGGGCCTGTCAACTTTGAAAGAACATTTAACAATATAAGACAAAGCCTATTTGGGCTCATTCTTGTGTTCAGTCAAGCCTGGAACTTGTTTTTAAAGTGATACAATCAGATTTTGTGACTTTGTTCTCCAAGATATCAACATAAAATGTTTAGAGGCAGAACCCCCAAAGGTACATCTTCCATCATTAACCCAGAGAGTGCCCAACATGACTGAATTTGTGTAAATCTTTCCAGAAAGTAAGTGTATTTTCCTTTGTCTCTTCCTTTCCATGGTAGGCATTTATTGCCCACTGAGGTTTTCATATAGATCTTCCCTTGATTTAACAAAAATCTACCTCTTTCACATTTCAAGTTTCTTCTGAGACCTACTATTGGGGATTTGTTGAGAAAGTCTGTACTTAATCTTTTGACCCATTCTGTATTTTAGATTTTAATTTTAGATTCTGTTCCTTTCCTACTTTTGCTTCCCATCCTTTCTCTATGTTTTATTCTCCCTTCTGTCTCTATTTTATTCCATGTAAAGGAGACTACGCATAATATTACAGGAGCAAACACACCAGAGTTTTAATCTAACATGAATACACCTGCCCATTTGCAGACTAGAGATGTTCCCTGGTGTTCCCAGTGATGTTGAAGTGCACAAATTGCTCCAGGTCACCAGAAGTGGAGGATTTGCTCTATTGTTTTTTGGTTCAAAACAACGGACAGCTCCCTAACCTCTCTAAGTCTCCTGTCTTCATTGGCTAAATAAGATTTTAGCAGGACAGGATGGCACAAGCCTATAAATCCCAGTTCTGGGAGGTTGAGACAAGAGGATCACAGGTTTGAGATCGGCTTCCATAATTTAATAAGACCCTCAGCAACTTAGCAAGACCCTGATTTAAAATAAACAATAATAGCCGGGCGTGGTGGCGCACGCTTGTAATCCCAGTACTTTAGGAGGTGGAGACCAGAGGATCCGGGTTCGCGGCCAGCCTCAGCTCTCTCGCTCTCTCTCTCTCTGTCTCTCTTTCTCTCTTTCTCTCTCTCTCCTTAGTGAGGCCCTCTGCAACTTCATGAGACCCGGTTTCAAAATAAAGTATAAAAAAATAGGGCCGGGGGTGTAGCGCGGAGGTAGAACACCCCTGGGTTCAATCCCCGGCACCGGAAAATAAATAAATAAATAAATAAATAAATAAATAAATAAATAAATAAAATAAACAATAATGATAAAAATAAAAATATCTGTGGAGTAGCTCGGAGGTAGACTGCACCTGAGTTCAATCCCCCATTTTTTTTTATTTGGAGTCACTTCACAGTTTGACAATTTCTTCACTGATGATGAAATATAATCTGTGATATTAAAATGCATACTTTATGGAACCTTGGCAAAGGTAATTTAAAAATAATATTTGTCAGTTTTCTCCTTTGTCCTTGCCCTTATTTACAACCTCTAAGAATACTTTTTTTTTGGTGTCAGCGATTGAACCCAGGGACATTCCACCTCTGAGCTACACCCCCAGCTCTATTACATTTTTATTTTAGTAAGAGTTTTACTAAGTTATGGAGGGCCTCACTAAGTTGCTGAGGCTGGCTGCAAACTTGCAATCATCCTGTCTCAGCTTCCCAAGTACTGGGATTACAAGTGTGTGCCAACACGCCCAGCTTCTTTTTGGGTAAGTTTCCACTGACGTCTACCCTTCTCTCAAAACTTTTTTCTTCCTCCAGAACTTATGCAGGCTTATTCCTACTCCGAGGAAATGTAGCTAGCCATTCCCAGCATCATTATGCTTAGCTAAAGTATATGTTTCTCAGATTTCACAGGGGATGCGTCTTGAAATATCTATTTCCTCAACCTAGAACAGCAGAGATTCTGATATTCCTCTGGGTATATTTCCCATCCCCCTCTCAATTGCCCATAGACTTTGACTAGAATTATGCCATTAACAAACCACAAAATACCTACTAAGATATTAGGATGTGCCAAGAAATCTGAATATTTTATTTTTCCATCCAAGAGCTTATATTCTTTGTTTACCTTGGTATAATGAAATAAGTGCTTTAAATTTTATAATATAATCCCTTAACATTTTTATTATCTCTTTATGAATCACAGTATTTATTTTTACATGAATCTTTTCCATTAAAAGTAAATGCATAAAAACCTTGAGGAGCCCAGAAAATAAAAATTTCCTCATTTCCATGTAAGCAATGATAAATAGTGATTCAAGGTTGATTTGTCTATAATTAGGGAAAAACCTGAGAAATTTCTATTCCTGAACTTATTTGTATACTATTGTTCTGGTTCCAGATAAAAAATAAATTTTCAGGCCTTATTCATGGAAGGAAAGTTTCATCATACCAGAAGGAGCCTTAGTGATATATTATTATTATTATTATTATTATTATTATTATTATTTATGTGTGTGGTGCTGGGGATTGAAAATAAGGACTTCCTATCTCTGAGGTGATCCCCCAGCCCTGTTTTATTTTTTATTTTGAAACAAGGTCTTACTACATTTCTGAGGGTCTTACTAAATGTCTGAAACTGAGCCTCTCAAGTACTAGGATTATAGGTATGCACTACCACATGATTAGTGTTTCCTTAATTTAACAAGTGATGAGCCTGAGACTCCAAAGATGTCCCCAAGTTCAGGTAATACTCACTCCTGCCTCCAGCCTCCTGGGCCTCTCATTCTAAACTACTAGCTTCCTGCCCTGGAAAAAAATACTCTGGGGACAGAACAGGAGGGTCACCTTCGTAGTAACTGCAGCTAATTCCCTAATTCTGGGCTACCTTCAGTTTGTAAAGGAAAGAGGAGCAAACAAAGAGTTATCTCCATATTTCAGGAGCTCATGAAGAGTTTGGGGTCAAGTACAGTTATAAAAATGGATTAACATCTGGGTGCCTCCTTATGCAAACCTTTCCTGTTTTTGCAGCTCTTGCCTGCTGACAGTGGCAGAAAAGATGGGTTTTGCTTTGTGGCGGTGTTGTTCCAGCCCAGTAAAAGGTCTTACGCCTCCAAAGTGCACAGACTAGATCCGTGCATGGCATTTTTCACTGCCAGAAAAACCAGCAAAACAGCAAATTGTGCTTGGAAGATGTCACTTGAAAGAGAAAAGACACAATGGGTTTCATTTTTTCCATCATAATTTCCTTTGAAATGAAAGACGAGTTTTCACAGGCAAAGACTCTCAGTTTGTTTTGTGTGGCTGTGAGGTGGCTTTTTGTAAAGAATATGACTGGGCACTTATTGGATATTTGGTCATTTTTCTTTAAGTCCTTTTGCCTTTCAATCATCTCTCCTCAGTCCTAACCTACCCATTTTCATTCTGAACAGGCACACAACAGAGCTAGGGACTGATGAAGAAGGGCAAGTAGACAGGAAGAGGAACACAGTTTCCAGAGAGTGGAGCAGACAATAGGGAGGAGGTGAGCACTAGGGCAATGACTGAGGAAGTCACACACTCATGAGGTCAGAGCAGGCAGATGGGGAGTCAGCAAGCAGCAGCACAGCAGCAGCCGTCCCAGCACCCTTGTGGAGATAAAACTGATGGGCCTCCAATTCAGACACTTTATTCCAGAGCACAGGCAGAGTTGGAGTGACTAGAGCAGAAGCACACAGGCTGTGTGTGGAAGAGGTGTAAATGGTGCAGGTTGACTCCAATGCTCATGTGGATGTGATTTTTCACCTAGAATATAGGTTCTCTGCATGAGGTTGCTTTCTTAACATGAATGCCATCCTTGTATATGAAAATGTCTTTAAACAGGACTTTAAAACATTTCCTTGGCCGGGTGTGTGTGGTGCACACTTGTAATCCCAGTACTTTGGGAGGCAGAGACCGGAGGATCCGGGTTCGCGACCAGCCTCAGCTCGCACACGCACGCACATGCGCACGCTCTCTCTCTCGCTCTCCCTGTCTCTCTCTCTCTCTCTCTCTCTCTCTCTCACCCTGTCTCTCTCTCTCTCTCTCTCTCTCTCTCTCTCTCTACTTAATGAGGCCCTCAGCAACTTCGTGAGACCCGGTCTCAAAAAATAGGGCCGGGGGCGTAGTGCGGAGGTAGAACGCCCCTGCGTTCAATCCCCGGTACCGCAAAAAAAAAAAAAAAAATCAAAACATTTCCTTTACCATGTTGTATGTAGTATATTGCATTATGCAATGATATGTACAATTATTTATAGTCACTATGCAGGTAAAATTGGGAAGAAACAAGCACTTTGTTAAAAATGTACATGTCAGCCAGGCATGGTGGTACACACCAGTAATCACAGTACTTGGGAGGCTGAGACAGGATGATCTCAGAATTGAGGCTGGTCTCAGCAACTCAGGAAGGCACTTAGCAACTTAGAGAAGCCCTGTTTCAAAACAAAAAGTAAAATAGGGCTGACATGTAGCTCAGAGATAGAATGTTCCTGGGTTCAATCCCCAGGACCCTCCCACACACAATCCCCACAACATACATACACACATAAACATTTTTTACATAAAAGAAAATTATAATTTATTTTATATTACCTCACATTCATAATATAAATGTAAGTTGAGACTTATAAAACAAGAATGGAATAATATGGAAGACTTAGTCAAGGAAAATTGAAATAAGATAGTTCATAGAATCTGTAGTCCATGGACTGGCAGCATTGACATCATTTAGGGACGTGTTAGAATCTTGGTCCCACCTCAGATTTACTGAGCAGGGATTTGCATTTTAATGACATCCCAGATGATTCATATATAAATATATGTTAAAACTTGAGATACTCTTGTTTAAATGGAAAAAGGAATCAAAGAAATGCTGAAATGGTAAAGTAACATTTTCTTTCTCAATAAAAGAATTTTATTATGACTCAGTTCTACCTGGATTATGTCTAAGAGGTCAGAGAGCTGCGTAGAGATCCATCTTGGATACAGTGGAAAGTTCCAGTGGGAGCTGAGATAGGACTGAGTTGGGAGAGGAATTATTTGAATTAGCTGTTCACATTACTTTGACAAACAATTGCAGTACCTAAAAATGAATCATAGACATGCAGCCAATAGTACTAAGTACAAATCACAGGCTAAAATGGAGGGATTGATTCCTGTAGTAAGTGCAAGTAATGGAGGGATGATATTTTGGGATTATAAAACGAATATGAGACATATCTTGAATGAAATCAATCTTATTCACTACCCACATCTTTGAAACCCAGACACATGGTAAATTCCTCACTGGAAAAAGAGTCGCTCCCGAATGTGGCTAAAGAGTTGCAAAATCATTAGTCAATTGCTAATTTCCAACTATGAAAGCTGTGCTGCGTGTTCATAGGATAAGAACAAGCAGCTTTGAGAGTCAAATTGAGTTTAAAGTCCATACTGTGCATTCTGTTACAGAAGCTTGTGTGGAGGTGAAATTGCTTATTCTAGAACTAGAATTTATTACATTAAATATTTACACAGTAAAATCTTAAACTCAGAATGGTAGGGTGGTATGAAATGAAAAAGTAGAGTTAAGAATTTTTCTTGGGATGGAGTGAGGTTGGTGAGGCCAAGAGTAAGGAGAGGAAAGTTTATTATAGGCTACAGGATCTATACTCCAAGATCTATACTCTCCTTTTTTTTTTTTTTTTGAAAGTTTTCAGGAAGAATGCTTTCTGAAGAGACTTGCATTAAAAACTACATGGCCAAGGCAGTTGGGTCGATCTGAGGGGAGAGAAAGGGATGTCAGAGACAGATGATCTCCAAAGTTGAGTTCCCTTTAGTATTAGAGACATGGAGAATATATAGAAGTCTCTATAAACCTGTCATGAAAGCAGAAGATAGCTGAAACAATGTGGTGGGGCAGCTTCTTAGAGTGGGGTGAGGGAGGAGGAAGCCAGCTCTCAGAAGGAGAGCAACAAGAGATAGGTTATATGGGTAAGTCAGTTTCCCCAAGATTTACCTACAAGGAATTACCAGGTACTACTCATGGTATCAGAGTTATCATAAGGATTGCTATGTATATGGGTTTCAGCAGATGTACCAGCCAAGATAGCAGTGATCAGTGATCAGTGGGGTAATTTATTTATGTATATGAGTCTCAGCAAAGGTACTAGCCAGGATAGCAGTGATCAGTGGGGAAATGACCTGCCCCTAAAACAATTCCCTAATGTGCAAGCAACTTATATTATCTCCTGAAAGAAAGGAAACATAAAAGTAGGTAAAATTAACTTGTGCTGGCAAATCAAACTTTAGACCATTTGCATGGATGAGGCTCAAGAATCATCTTTCAGTTACAGAGAAAAAAATAAGCCTTAATTTTTGCATCACTGACTCAGTATTTGTTAGTGTAAATATTGAACCCACCACAAGTTTACTTTTGGGAAATAAAATTTATGTACTTCTTTGATTTTCAAGCTATTTTACATAGGCTTCCATGAGACAGGGCTCCAGGACGTGACAAGCAGAGGGGAAGGTGAAGCAGGTGGGTGCTGTCTAATCTCCCTTCCTCCTGACCTTTCAATAACCCCACCCCCTAACTCTGAGAAAGAACTACTCTTCTCTACCATCTTGTGGATGATAAGGAGCCTGTAGCCATGTCTGGAAGCTGTTTGTTTTCAGAAGTGCATAAGGATGCTCTTTCTTCTCTCCCCATCCAGTGTTCTCTACAGTTTACTGCCCTGTCTCCTAAGTTGGCACTCACTGGAAATGCCTGGGAGAGGACCACTGGTGGCAGATATTCTGGGAAAGATTATATCCTTCTGGAGACAACTTCAAGTACTCCAGGTGCTACAATATGAATGGGTGTTTTTATTCTGACAGTTTTTGGGCTCATGCTACTACCACTTTGGGGAGATGGGCCTCCTTAGTGTGGGATCCAAATTTTGGTTCTTTCAGAGAAGTTTGGGCTGATCTTGGAATCAACTTATTCTGAATTGCTCAGCACCTCCACCCCTCAGATAGGCCCCAATGACAATTTGAAAATAAAATTCAGTGGAATTGAAGGATATGAGTCCAAAGAATTTTAAATTCTTGCATGGATTATGATGCATAATTCTTTGCTCCTTAAGGCTAGGTCTCTGTGGACTCTGCAAAGACAATATGACTGTATTCTATGGTGACTAGAATGGCTCAGAGGTTAAAATGTAAATTGTAAAGGAATAGAAGGAGTATGTGCAAGGAATGAGTAAAAGAAATGGCAAGATGAAGTTGAAGTCGTGGGAATTAATTTCACAGGAAGGTTGTTATTGCCCCCTTTAGCAGCTAAAATTCACACACAGGCACATCTTAAGTAATGTGTCGAGCTGTCCGAAAGATAATTTGAATCCTGTCAAGGCAAACAAGAATATGCTCACAAATTCAAGAGCAATATATGTGCAATTTGCACAACATCAATTTCTTTGGTTGTTTTTGGATGGAGCCATCACCATCAATTAAGTTAGTGACTCTTTGATTCAAATTACTTTTTGACATGTAGTCAACTAAATGGCTCACACAAGCATTATTTTCTGCTGGGTTCCCTAGGCAGCCATATAGTAAATGTAAACAGGTGGGAAGGCAGAGCAGCACTGCCGCAGAAGCAGCCTCTTCCCCCTGCAGCAGAGAGAATAATAACATGAAGAAATATGGAGACATTATTAGATGGCCTGGAATAAGGCTTCTGAAAGGGAAGATTTGCATATTTATTGCATCTTGCTACTGATTCAATATTTCTCCACTTGAGGTTGCCTCTTAACCCCACGTTGGACTCGATTATAATTGGGTCTGAGAGGTGAAGCAAGGGTAAGGCAGACTCTCAGACCAAAGTAGGATGGTATGCCCTGGTATGAACTTGAACTTAGTAAGAGTGGTGATAAACTATTACATCATTGACCATATCACTGAAACTATGCTTTATGGAGCCAACATATTCCGTAGAAGTATGCAGGTTAGAGAGCATGCTTTCAGAGAATGGAGATATTGAATGATCAATAAATATACAAAATAGGGGATTAGCTTCTAGTATGCTCTGCATCATCGTGGTCAGTATCAGCATCACCATTAAGGTCAAAATTATCTGCATACAAGATGAACCCTGTTGTGATATCTAGAAGATTGAACATGGTTTTTAGGTGTTAGATGTTAACTCTGTGTCATGTTCAGTTGTCTCCACATTAAGACTCAGAACAAAGATTTGAACTATTTGTTTCATTGTACTGTACTGAGAGTCTGTCACATATGTGGTACCTGGTAGGTGAAAAAGTACAAAGCAAAATTAAACTCCATTGGTCATGTGCAGGAATGAGTCAAAGAATGGATTCACCTTTCATCTGTTGGTTAGAACAAAGGAAATGTAAATATTGTTGATGGCTCCTCGGCATTAACCTTTGATATCACTTGAGTTTTTTAAGGTTTTTTTTTCGTACCTCTACAGAAAACGGGATAATAACAAACCTTGACCACTTTGGGGCCACTGGAAAGAGAACATGATAAAATCCATATGAAAATAGCTTGACAAGCTGGGAACACTGAGCAAAGTAAAATGTTGTTTTTGTTTTATCATCATTTTCCACAGACATTAGTTCTTAAATAAGAACATTTCTAAAGGGAGAAAGTAGCACAAATCCCTTAGCTGACTACACCACAGTCCAATTTGATATTTCTTATGCACAAGATAAAATGTTTCATGCTAAGATATACAATGCCAATACCTTTGTGTTTACTGGTTTATAAAATTCAGGACCATAAAATCCCAAGTTTCCTTGGGTTTTTGCCAAGCATAGAATACAGATGGAAAGCTGAGCATTAAGCCTGCTATGCCAAACTTAAATTTGGCTATAAATTGCTGGATAGTTTCAGTTCAAAGAAACATGGCAGTGTTATCTTTAAAGAAAATTACAACTGAAAACCAGAAACCAGGGCAGGAAAAAAACTGAGAGAGAAGAAAGTATTTTCAAAGGAAACAAGGACAAAGCGGCATCCATATTCGGTTCAGTCTGAATGTTCATTTATGTTGTCTCATCTTTCTTCTTATACTAAAATAACTTTTATTCATTCACTCATTAAATAAACATTTACATGATGCCCCCTAGGCCCAAGGCCTGTGGAGGTTGTAATTAAAAAGGCATACTTATTTTTCTGTACCAGTTAGGGTTCTTCAGTTGCAAGCAAACAGAGAAAAATAGAATAAAAATAAAACTCTAGCTAACTTACACAAAAACAAAACTTACTATTAGGTTATGAGGAAGATCTGGATTTTCCTAAAAAACTATGGGGAAATTTAGGATTTTAGAGAAGATATATAACAAATATATAGCAAATCCAAATAGGATTTCCAAAAGCTTGCAAATAGGAATCCAAAAGCTTGGTAGTAGACATTATTTCTAGTTGCATCCAATTTCTACTTTTGGAGTGAAATAATCAGTGCCATGATCTCCATATTAGGGACAAGTTTAAGATTTAATGTCATGAAAACAAGAGGCTGACTTACAAAATGTCAATGCTTCATCTATTGAGAAGATGAGCCTGGTGCAAGAAGCCAGCTGTAATGGCTTCACCTTTTATAGCAGGAAAGTTGCCTTTGATTGGGCAGATATGCTTAATATATACACAAAAGTAGAAGGGAAATTCTCTATTGAGGCCTACTATACTATTGGGACAGGAGAGGTGGAGGTGCCCAGGTTGTGAATGTCATGCTCACATCGATCCTGTAGTTGTCTCAAACAGCTGACCCTAACAACACAAACAGGGATGGTTCGTAAAGTGGTACCAAAACTGGAGAAGTTTAAAGAGAACAGAATGGAGTACTGGAGTTTAGATAGAAGAACAATTAAGGAAAGCTTCATTGTGAAGGGTAATATTTAACATCAAAGAAAACCTAGACTTGGCATTGAAAATCTTCCTTTATTGTCTCATTTTCCTGGTTTTATGAGTTCTGACAGTTCATGAAGATCACAGCCAGGAATGAATAATTCCTAACAAGCTGATGAGAAACAGTGATATCAAACTATAAAGAGCATCAAACTGTGTCCTGTATAGTTCTTCCCTTACAGGTTCCTTTTGGTGGATTCCCAGAGTGTGATGGACATAGAGAGGAATCTCACACATAATGAATGAATAGGTCTAAATACTGACATGCATGAGATGATGATAAACATTCATTTTTTTATTTTCTTATTTTAGCCTAAATGTGAAAACAAATGTAACATACTTCCAGGGAATTTTTAAATTCAAGATATTTAAGTTGCAGCAATTTCACTTTAAAGTATGTGAAGTAAAAATAGACCAGAAATGATGTCCTTTAAAGCCAGTAATATGGCCCAGGAATTAAGAAGAGTCTCTGACATGAATGCAGAGATCACCAAAAATGGACTCAGAGACTTTAGGTGTCTGGGTATGGTGGTACATGCCTGTACTCCCAATACTTGGGAGGCTGAGACAGGAGGATTACATGTTCAAGGCCAGCCTCAGCAACTTAGCAAGATCCTGTTTCAAAATAAAAAATAAAAAGGGCTGGGGCTAGGAGGTTAAATCCCCTGAGTTCAATCCCCAGTACCAAAAAACAAATTCTTAGGCGCAGACCATTAAGATCCATTTATTCAACAAATGTGCAGTGACCACTTAATGATCACAAAGTCCTATGGTACAAAAGTAAAGAATGGCACAGTTGCAACCTTGGCCATGTAGGGTCACTCTGCCTATGGTTAAAAAAACCATGGGTTGAAGTATTTTCTGTGGAATACTGGTAAAGAGCAAAAACCATTGAGGAAGGGTAACATCCTGAAGTAAATTCTTAAGGAAAATAACAGTTTTGTCACTTTTTCAGTCTCACCTTACAGTAAACAAGTTGACTGAAATACCTCTGTGTTAGTCTATTTGTTGTGTGTATAACAAAATGCCATAAACTGGAGGATTTTATTAAGAACAAAGGTTTGTTGAGCTCATGTTCTGGTCCAGTGGTGGGGGCTGCATCTAATAATAGACTTCTTGCTAACAAAGTGTCAAGTTGGTATAGGGCACCACATGGCAAGAGGTAGAAAATTCATGTATGTGTGCTTATGCTAGTCTCTGTCCCTCTTCTTAGAGAGACACTAGTATTAAATTATGGGGGTCTCACTCTGATGACCTTATCTAATCCTAATCACCTTCCAAGGTCTCTAACTCTGAACACCATAGTCTGAGTAGATTCGAACCATTTAAATGCCTCACAATGGGGATTACATCCCTATACATGAATACTTGGGGCACACACTGAGCCCATATTCAAACCACTGGTACCTCTGTTTTGAGGTTTGAGAAGAGGAGCAGTGCCCTTTATAAAATGATTCTAAAGTCAAGGCATTATCAGAAGTCAGCAAGATCATTATTACATGCAGCATGGAGATTGGTGGAAAGAGAATCTATATGAAGGGGGTTCCACAGTATAAAATGAACAGGTTAGAAATGGGTAGGCAAGATGCAGAGACTGATTTGCTTGCTCTGGGTATATGTAGCTGGTGGAAAGGGCAGAGAGGAGGGGGAAACAAAGGCAGCTCTCAGATGAGACAGCAGAGAGAGAGTGTGTGTTAGGTACTGTATGTCGTTACATCATTAGTTCTCACAAAAAGTGTATGACATAGGAAATATTATATCCACTTTATAAATGAGAAAACTGAGACTCTGAAAAAGTTTACTAAAATGTCTAAGTTTATAAAGTAAATTAATAGAGTTATTGGCTCATTTGGCCCTTCATAGCACCTTTAGTTTTTCATTCTGCTATTGCATTGCATTAAAATTGTTTGTACATATTTCTCTCCAAATCGATATGATCTCCTTGAGAAAATTTTTCATATTTTATTGTTCATTATTCATACATTTAGAATAGGGTATAGCACTTTATTTTATATTTTTCTAAAATGCTGCTTAGCAATGGTGTAAGAGAACTCAATTTGTTCCAGACTCTTGATTCTAAAATTTCCGACGTACAGGCTGTCCAGAACTATTCCTAGTTGTCTTTACTCTCCTTTGTTCTTACATGCTATACTTCTGATTACTGCTGAAGCTTTCTAACTATACCTCACATCACTGCCTTTGTCTTTGTACAATCTAATCTCAACCCAACACCAAGAATGATCCAAATAAAATATAACAGATAATATCACCCCTCTGCTCAAAACTGCAGTGGTGCCTCGTGTTGTTCAAGTTAGAAGTACATACACCGGCTTAGAAGACCTTATACTGCCCACCCCATCCCTGTCCTCTATTCCAGTTCCTGCTCACTTAATCTGCATACCTATATTATGGCCTGGTACAAGTAAGTGATAATGAATCTCAGACAAATGAATGAATGCTTTAGCATAAGGTAAAATAGACTTCCACACTTTTCCAGATGAGGGCCTTATAGATTTTTAAGATGCTTTTAATCACGTCTGCCCCCAATCATACTGCTTATGATGTAGTTTTTAGGGTCTCTCACCTGAAGATTCACCCTAGATTTTTTCATGTTCCTCTTCAAATTGAAGTTTATTCCAAGTGTGACATGAACATTATAGAACAATCTAGAACTCATTGGACAAACTTAAAAAAATTATGTGCCACTATAATAACAGCAAAATTGAAAAGTAAAGTTATTAACTAATTTTGAATCCATTGTTTATCAATTCCACAAAATTTTTACAGTACCTTTTTTAGAAGTAGTTTAATTGCCAACCAAACACTGTCCGGAGCCTGTTTGCTATACAGGTTTTGCCTTTGACTTTGGGAAGAGGAAGACTCTGTTATCCGTAAACCAATTCTCCTCATTGCATTGGGCTACATTTATGATTAGCACACTTCAGAAAAGAGCACCTACATGAGGTTGCAGGACAGGCCTGGAAGGGTTGGTGTAGATATTTTAAGATTTTTGTGGAGTGAGGGCCCTGAGGGAGACCTAAACACTGTCAGAGGAGCCACTCAGCAGCCAGGCCTTTTGAGGTTGATGGCCAGTTTGCTTATGAAAAATGACTGACAGGCTGTGAAACTACGGGGAAGATACAGTACACATATGGACGCTGATTGATTAGAATTAAATGAATGAGAGAGTCTGAAGAAGCAATGTATGCCGCTCTATCCCTTCCACAAAGATGGTCTAGATTAAAATAAATGATAGATGGAGAAATGATAAGTGATCTTAGTCTCCTAACATGAGTCTGTGTGCCTTGAGATATAGATGAGATTTAAAAAAAATCTTTAAATTTTCCTTAGCTAAGATGGACTAATCAAAGAAGAGAGCATTAATTAAAAGGAAATAGAAATCGTCTTTAGAAGAACAGGACATCACATCTGAAATCACTGAGGCACAGCACACACATGTTTTGAAAAAGTAGCTCTCTTTACACCTTTTTCTTAACAACTGAGGCAGGCAGAAGTTATTCTGGACCTTGTCTGGGGATGGAGCCAAGTATGACATGTAAGAAAGATATTGGAAGCCGGGCGTGGTGGCGCACGCTTGTAATCCCAGTACTTTGGGAGGCGGAGACCGGAGGATCCAGGTTCACGGCCAGCCTCAGCTCTCTCTCTCTCTCTCCCTCTCTCTCTCTCTCTCTCTCTCTCTCTCTCTACCTAGTGAGGCCCTCCGCAACTTCGTGAGACCCGGTTTCAAAATAAAGTATAAAAAAATAGGGCCGGGGGTATAGCACGGAGGTAGAACGCCCCTGAGTTCAATCCCCGATACCGCAAAAAAGAAAAAAAAAGATATTGGAAACATTTAGGGTCGACTGATCATAACATATTCAGATAAGAAATGCTCCTCTGGGTACATGTGGAAAATAGCATCTAAAAAAGTTAATGCACATTTTAAAAAGTTTAGATTTAAGAATATAAAATGTGCCATAAATTAAAACAAGAACGTCATCAACAGTAGTCATGAAAATCTACTACCATGAAAACCCAGGAAATATTGCATTTAATTGGAAGATGTGAGGAATGCATGCTGGAGGGAAACTGGAGGGAAACCCACCAAGTGCTGTGTGCATGTATGTCACTATCACTATGAATTACATTATGATGTGAGACTATACCAATAAAAGTATAAAATTAAAAATAAAATAGTCATTGCAAAAATAAATAAATCATATTGATAAAGATGTTGATGTTCCCTGTGGTTTCAAGGGTCACGCAGGTAGATTATGGTGATTAAATAAATATTTTGTGGTGCTGAGCATGCTGGTGCATGCCTGTAATCCCAGTATTTGGGAGGCTGAGACAGGAGGATGGTAGATTCGAGGCCAGCATGCAGTAACTTAGTGAGGCCCTGCTTCAAAGACAAAATATAAAAATGGCTGGGGGTGTAACTCAGAGGTGAATGTTCTTGAGTTCAATTCCCAGTACCCCCTACACACAATGGTATAATTGTTCATCCCAGGGTTCATGAGTCCAATGAGAAAGAAACTTGACCATTAATGTGAACAAGCTGAACTTTTCCACTCTCTTCAGAATCAGGAAATTTAAGCTAGGACTGATGTGAGCCTAAGTAAAGCATGAGGCTGGTTTAAAAGAAAAAAAAAAAAGTGTTCCATGGTCTTTTCTCACATTTAAGTGTTGAGTCTTTCTACTTCATGCTGTCCTATGCTAATTCTCTACCTATAAAATTAATATTATCTGATATTACCCATGCCTTTTTCCTTTTCTTTCTCTACTTCTCTTTTCCATCCTTGCTCTTTCTTGCTCTCTTTTTCTCTTTTTCATTCTCTCCAGTGGAATGTGGATGCCCCAGGGGAGCGCCGAATGCATGAGGTCCTTTTCTGTCATCCTCTCCTGCAAGAGCAGTACCAATTATACCTGACACATCAATAACTATCTGTGGAATGGACAAAGAAGGGCTGAGTGCATGAATGAATGCATGAACCTACCTCCTCTGCTAGTAAGAGCTGGGCCTGTTTCGAGGGGCAACCGCTCCATCCAATGCCTCCCATCTGTTCAGATTCTGGATAGTTGACAGGCTTCCCCTACTCGCCGCCTTACTTCAGCCCCCCTGGTGACAGTGATGGAGTTGACAAGATGTCAGCTGACCCTTATTGATTATGCATGATCTCATTAGCAAAACCTCGGCCCAGTGTGACCTAATCCTCGCTGGGAAAGGCTGTGATATATGAGGACCAGCACTTTGTCACTTGAGGTTAGGCAAACGGGCAGATCACTTAGTACCTGTGGTGCCAAAGACACAGCCCCTTGTGCTTTGGGAAGGAAGCTGGGAGGGCAAAGTACACAGGAGTAATGTGGGTCAGACAAGTCACTGAGAGCTCGTCCTGGCTGTGCAGCTGGTTATTTATTTATGTTTTGTTCGCTAGAAATTCATTCATTGTGGCAGTCCTGAGCCATTTGTCCCAGTAAGTAGTGAAGTCAGAGAGGGGCAGGAAGAGGCATGCTTGGAGCAAACCTGCCGCGATCCCTGGGGCCTGAGACTTACATTCCCTTTGGTAAAAGGGACACGTGCTAACCTGCCCTTGTCATACCCCTGCTCCCTGTTCTTCCCCAAAGGCAGCCTCAACACCACGGATGGGAGAGACATTGCTCAAGACATGAGGATTTTGAGGCCTAAGGAAGAGAAGGAGAGTACATTTCTATGAAGGAACATCTGGGGCCCCTGCTAAGCAGTAGAGGCGCTATTGTGTGAATTATAAGGAAAACCCTCTCTTCCTCCAGGAAAGAAGTGAAAAAGATATTCCTTTCTCTGAAACAAAGCAGCCCACTGTCGGTGTGGCTTGTTCTCTCTTGTTGGCCACCTCTGTGCAAGTGCAAAAGCTATGCATCTTGATTTTCAGTCCCGAGAGCATCATGGCTGCCCATTCCTGTCCTGGGGAGCTTGCAGTCATAGAGACTCCTAGAAAAACAGGCAGGAACACCCACACAAGTGTGTGCATGCGAACCACTGTGGACTGGTGACTGGAAACATAGTGTCTTGAAACTGCACTATTTTACCAGGAGTCACCCTTTGCTTTTAATAAGGAGGAAACAAAATCTTAGAAAAAACAAATAGTACATTTGATCTGTTGGACTTACTTAAAGGAAAATAGGGTACAAGTGGAGAGGTCTGCCGCCAAGGTGCTAGACTAAAGAAAAAGTGTAACTTGCGTGCAAAAATAGGTGACTCACTCCATCCACAATGGTTTACTGCTAATAATAACAATTAAATAAAACATTCTGTCCTTATTTCCATCATTTTTTATTAGTACTCTCCCCTGACTGAGGCATTCAGGGAAGAATCATCAGTAAATAGTACTCTAAATGCTTGGGTCAGGTTATTTTCATGTCAAGCGGAAGGGGTGGGCATGAGTTGGGGACACTGCTGCTGAGTGAGCATTCTTGGCTTTCCTGAATGCACCTCAGCAGCACCCAGCCTTTAATAAGTGCTATGTTCAGTGCTCTTTTTAAAATGATTGAATTATGGCTTTTTTATGGCTCTATAAAAGCCTTTATTAATTTTGGGAAGCTGCTGCATCTTCTGATCCTGTCCAGTCCCTGCCAGGAGGTTAAATTATTCATGTGGATTCCAATTGGCTATGCTGATTGTGCTCCAAAAGGAACAACAAGCAGGGCTCTTTGTTTTCCATGAAGGCTGGGGGCAAGGTTATAGGGGAGGCAAGGATGATTTGGGCATCCCAAAGGGAATCATTCCAAGAGCCTTATGGGTCCTAGCTGGTGTGGGAAGACAAGGAAGGAGGCCTCTGGGTGGTCAATGGAATTGTTGGACAAACTCAAGTTCAGGAGAAATGGAGAAGGGACTTTATTGGTGTTCTGTGTGGATATGTTTCCACATGAATGTGTGTGTTTGTGTGTGTGTGTGTGTGTGTGTGTGTGTGTGTGTGTGTGTGTTCAGGTAGGTGTGAAGTTGAGAATTCAATATTTGTTTCTGCAAAGCTCTTTCTGTCTTACAATGCTCTTTTGAACATGTCATCTCATTTTTATCTTGAGTACGCTGTGATTGTATGTGCTGCTGAAGTAGCTATGTTACCACATTCACTTGTGGATCACAGTGTGGGGTTATGAGGTGCTATGTAGCTCCCAAGTTGCTACTCTACAAAGTATCCAGATATTTGGGTTGCAAGACTAGAGGAGTCTCCAAGATAAGTCTCCTCTCCTTCAATATTGCCAGCTCAAGAGTGTGTAAAGGGAATGTTGCCCTGAGATTCTTTGCACTGCCACCCCTCATGGATATCTCTCCTACTTTATGTGCACACGCATGTCTGAGTATGCTATCAACCTTCATCTTTTACCATTCCCCCCAAAATATCATACTCCCAGAAAGTTACCTCCTAACTTGTTCTCAGATCATGTAGCTCCTCATTACCTTCTTTCCTTGGTCTTTTCTACTTTCTCACCTAGGATGATCTATTAGTTCCCCAAGTCCCAGTATGGAAGTCACCTCTTTCATGACTTCTTCCCTAGGTAACTCTATTTCACACTGCAAACCCTTCTTGTATTAGAAGGTACATTGGGAGGCAGAGCATGGGTGTGACTCAGAGTCAGGAGCCCAGTGTGTTAAAGCTGATCAAGTTTCTTGCAGCCATTAGTCTATAATCTGTGAATGGAGACAGTAGCCTGTCCAGCCCACTTCCCAAAGTTGTTATGAGGGATAAATTAAATAGTATATGAAGAAAGGACCATAAGATCTACATGCTATTACATGTATTTTATACCAATGTTACCCTTGCTGTGAGAAATAGAAAACAGGTAACAGAAAAATCAAGGAGACCTGATTTAAGCAGAGAAGGCCCTAGTAATCGCTTTGGTTTTAGACTAGTGTGGCTTTTCACTAGGAGATAGACAGTAGCAGAATGCTGCAGCTGTGATTGAAGGATGTTAGAAAGCTGCAGTTGACTGAAGAGAAAATTCTGAGGACAGTGTTTAAGTAAGAAGAAATAAAACACATGACTAAACTTGGATTCAATTCTGGGAACCCTTGGCCTAGGACAAGGACCTACACCTTGAAGCTGAGTTGAATATTCCAGTAATTTAAAGCTACCCGATAGGCTATCATCCTAGTAGGAGGTTTAGTTTTAGACTGGAACAAGCCTGTGTAAATGGGGCAAACTTCTAATGCATGGGCTCAGCAATGAGTGTAGGGGACAAATGATACCCTTCATTAGGACAGTGCCAGAAGATAACCAACAGAAAGAAAGTGAGCCAATTTCCTGGTGTGTTCTCCCTAACTTCCATTAGTGCTTGCATGCACGTGTGTGCGCGCGCACGCGTGCGCGCACACACACACACACACACACACACACACACACAGTTCCAAATATCCAATAATGCCAGAGTCAGCTCCAGAGAATAAAATGAAATCTGGCACATGGAGGCTTTGGATAATAGGAGTCAGTTTAAAAACATATGACATTTTCAAAGCTCACTAAGGTGCTAATTCTAAAAGTTCCCAGCCTTCTTAAATTCACATGGTATTCCATATGCCATCAATTTGCTACTTTCTAGAATAACCACTTAGATGCACTATGGCTCCTACTAATGCTGTCAAGTTCTCTATTTTCTCCACCTAATTCCTTTTGTCTCCTCTCTCTCCCTCTTTTCCAATTTTGTTCATGGTTACACTTTTTATGTTATATTATATGCACAGCATTCTGATTTAGCTACATTATTTTAACCCCTACCCTGTTGACACAGGCACCATTGAGAAGCTGCTGTCTTCCAGAGCAACATTAATAAGTTGTCCACTGTTTTTCTGTGATCTCTTCCTTCTGTGTGACCCATAACTTCTTCCAGTGTCCTGCTCCATCCTGTGGCAGTAGCTTATGTCTCCCCCAATGAAATAAAAAAATATGGAACCACCCCCTTTACTTTAGAGTACTGTTGTTCAGGGGAAATTAACATTGGTAAAAGAAAATTAATATTTCCCACTAGGGGATTTAATTTATGCCAGGTACCACAGACACAAAAGTGTGAAGTCCACATTTCATGGTTTATACAGAGTTTCGTGTAGGGAAACAGATTATGAAATGACACATACATATTGATTAGTGATAACTTAACCCAAAGACATGATGGTATTTCTTATATTAAGGCAAAAATCAGGTACCAGATATTTGGCTCTGGCAAGAATCTTTTTGTTTTCTTATGACATTCTTCACTTCAGCAAAGTTGGGTAAGGAATTAATGGGCCAGAGGTTTTTCTCTAAGAAAATATGTGACCCATCATTTGCTTGTCCTGAGCCTGCTGGTTACTTAAAATATATAGATATATTTTAAGTCAATTTGAGTCCTAAGGGGAAGGCTAAAGCTTCAGCTTAACGCAGTAATAATGATTGAAGATTGAGAATTCCAGAAGGTGGAATATGAATCTGGTTAGATAACAGGTAAAGTCCCGTCAGTGACTACTGAGAGACTACTTCTACCTCTTTCCTACATTCTGAAATTTGGAAGATAATTGAATGCTTAATAAATCAAATAATTTGAGTCTGTTTATTAAAATCCTGCTCTAGGTCCTTCTGGGAAGCAGTCGCTTGGGGGATCCATAAAGGTCAAGTTAAGATTTGGGGGAAGGGGCAGGCTGACATTATATGAAAAGGAACAGCTGCTAATGAAAAAGAAGATTTCTTCCTAAAATCATCTGTCTCCGGGAGAAAGGGATTCATTTCCAACTCATTTTACTCAAAACACTCCATTTTTAAATTAATCGGCATTGGATAAAACACCCCTTAGGTAATCACTGTCTTTGTCCTCTAGAAAGTGTATCTGTGGGGACCAGAAGTCAGGGCTAGTGGCCCTGGGAGTGGGAAAGACTGGAGATGGACATCCCAGTCAGTCAGCAGCACTGATGGCAGAGGGAAAGGCACATTGAGAGAGAGAGAGAGAGCAAAGGACACAACCCCTCTCCCTTTATGCATGGCAAATCAATTCAGTGTCTTTCATTACCACCTGAAAACCGAATGTACATGTGAACAATAAACTTTAATCTGGTTGACAACAGTTTTTTAAAAAACGCACTGAAAGCAAGTTTCAGCAGCCTGACATAGTTTATGACACTTATTAAAAAGACACACTTGTAAGTCAATTAACCTGGCCAATGGTTCCTTTTAACCTGTTTTCTAAGAGGAAAGGCAGCAGCAGAAGGGCAAAGTTTCCATCTAGAAGGTTCTAAGTTGATTTCCTTTTCCCTAAAGTGAAGGCAGCTGCCTGAGTTCCATCTAATCTATATAAGTGAGCCTGCGGGTCACTGTCCTCACCGCCTGAGAGGTCCCAGGAAGAACTTCTTGCCCTTTGTTGCTTTTCCCATGTTATCTTCCAAAACAGAGTGGACACTTAATCTGTAAAGAAGTAAATGTACGGTGAAATAGGTAGAATAAGAGTTAAAAATAGGCATGATGCACATTATTAATTAACAAACCTTTCTTCAGTTGCTACTGCAATGTGTATATTGAAGGGAAAAAACAAACCAACCAGCCTGTGTGCTTTACTTAATTGTTTCAGAGAACATGTGACCCCCCATCCCCAGGGCACTCCAAGCCCACAATAAATAAGTAAGGAAGCAAACAAATAAGAATTTCTTTTTAAATTTTGTTGTACTTTTTTGGTTTGTTTTTCACTTTCTTATATTTTGTGATAGATAAATACTAAAAATGTACTATTTAGTCTGTACTCTGAAAATGATTGCTTTAAAAGTGTCATCATCTTAAAAAGATCAATTCATTATAATTACTTAAATTCTGTGGATTTATCACAACAAAAATAGTAACTTCCCCAAAAGGTTGCTAAGATTATATTAGTATGCAGTTCTCCAAGATAAAATCAAATACATTTTGGTCTTTAGGGAGCATTGCAATTTTTATTTTTATTTTACTTTTTGTGTAAAAGTGGAAATAAGGTTCTCAAAACTTTCTTTGCTTGTGAGCTTCTTATTCTTGATTTTTGACATATTCTTGTCCTTCATACTAAGCATGAAAGAATTGAGATTGGAAAGGTTCTTGCAGATTAAACAATTAGCCCTAAAGAGATGAAAAACTAGAGGACTATTAACCTATACATCTAATAGTGAGACCTAAAAGAGAATAAAAACAACATAAACCATTTACAGAATTGGAAGAATAAATGGGTCCCACCTGTTCATTGCCCTGTGATTTGACATTTACAAACTGAGGTCAAAGTGAACACTGTTTTTTGTTTTTTTTTTTTGGTACTGATGATTAACACAGGGACACTTTACCTCCCAGCCATTTTTATTTATTTTATTTTGTTTGAAATAGGGTCTCTTTAGGTTGTTGAGAATCTTCTTATGTTGCCGAGGCTGTCTTAAAACCTGTGATTCTCCTTTCTCAGCCATCCAAGTACTGGGATTACAGGCGTGCACCACCACACTGGACTCAAAATGAACACTTCTTGATTGTAGGGTCACTCCCCCAGTAAGCTTCAATTCCTTACCACATTTATGTTTATCTGAATTGAGGATATAAAACAATTTAGCTGCATTCACTTTTTCCCCCCACATAACCTTTGTAAACTGTAATTGAATTCCTACTAATCCAAGGTTTTGTGGCAAAATCAGTTGCCTGCAGGGATGCAGTGTTGTTTAGTCAACCCCGAGGGGAGGCCAATGCTAAATGTATTATTTCTGAAGCCTAATATTTATATTCAAGTCAGTCACTAAATTATGATTACATCCTTCCACTCCCAATTCCCACCAGCAAAATAGTGGAGTGGAGTTGTTGCTGGGTCAAAGTTTCAATTCCAAATTATTTTTAATTTTTAGGGTACATAAATACATTATTTGTGTATGTGGGGTGCTTGGGATTGAACCCAGCAATGTTCTACTGTTGAACCAGGTCCCCAGCTATATATATTTATATTTTTAGAGATAGGGTCTTGTCTCACTATCACTGCACTCTGGCCTCCAACTTTCTGTCTCAGCCTCCCAAATCTTGGTATTACAGGCATGTGTCCACCACACCCAGCTGGAAATACATTCTTATAGACTTGCAGTTATTGAGAAAGAATATAAGCAATTTTCACATTCTTTTAATTGACATGTTTATTTTTAACTATTAGCAGGATGATCTCTAATTTTATTTTAAGTTTCCTACAGGAGCAATAAAGGAAAAAGTTGAGAAATATAGATAGGAACTTTATATTGCTAATAGACTATCAACACAAAGTTCAACAATGAGTAAACATTTGGAAAAAATGAATGCAATTCTTTTTTTGGGTATGTGGTACTGGGTATTGAACCCAGGGACATTCTACCTCTGAGCTACACCCCCAGTCCTTTTTTTTTTTACTTATTTTTGTTTGTTTGTTTTGAAATAGTTTCCCTATGTTGCTGAACATCTTGCTAATTTTCTGAGGCTGGTCTTGAACCTTAAATCTTCCTGCATCAGCCTTCTACCTACTGGGATTACAGGTGTGCACCCACCATGCCTGGCTGCATGCAATTATTTTAATAAGCAAATGATATACAGCCCTCAAATGCAAATAGCTCATAAAAATCAATTACAAAAGAAAATATAAACTCCAAGGATAATAATAAATAGTATGAAGAGGCATTTCAAATAAAAATAAAATATAGATTAAATATATGATTAAGATACAAGTGAAAATCAATAATAACATAACATTTAGCTGGACTTGGTGGCCCATGTCTGTAATCCCAGTAGTTGGGAGACTGAGACAGGAGTATAACAGTTTCAAAGACAGCCTCACCAATTTAGCAGGTAGAATGTCCTTGGGTTCAATCCCCAGCACCAAAGCAACAACAACAATCAGAAAAGATAACATTTAAAATAGGTTAGCAAAAATTAAAAGAATAATCACATGTAACTTTATCCAACATTGGTCTTCAACATTACTGGCAGTAAATTGTCAAGCCTTTTTTTAAAGCAACTTATAATATCTATAAATACCTAAAATGCATGTAAATATTGACTATGTAATTCTGTTTTTATTTTTATCCTACATAAAAATTAGCAGAAATGGCCAAGGATGCTCAACTTCACATTCTTAAAAATAATACATAATTGCTACAACCTATGTGTCCATCAGTATGGAAGGATAGGCTTCACTACAGCACATTTTCAGTGGGCGATGGTCTAAAGTCAGTTAACAAAAGGAGACAAGTTCTGTGTGTTACTGAAAGATTTTCATTATCCTCTAACAATTCTGAAAATTGAAAAAACAATTTTCTCAACAGCATGAATAATATGATGTATTTCTACTAGAAAAATATAAGTGCATAAACTTGTCTGAAAGGCTATAGAAGGTATTCCTAAGATCAGTCATTTCAAATAATTTGAGGATAAATGCAGATTTCAATAGGGCGATGGGGGATTACTTTTACTCTATTATTTGAAAGTTTTATTGAGCCCCTACTGTATTTATAATTAAAATACTATTAACCTTTTCTTTTCTCATGAAGGTGAAAACTGTGAAGGAAATCCTAGCAGCTAATTCTACTATTCTTCAATGTAAATACTTCCTTCTAAAGTTTCTTTTGTAATTTTAGCAGTAAAAAGATTCATGTGATTAACACCCTGCAATGTTCAGATGTTATCTGTTATTAACTGTTGTATGTTCACTCATTATTGTTTGTAGAAAGAATATGTGATATTTGAAGATGAAAAGAAAAATAATTCAGCTTTTGGAGTGCTATGTGTTCTGGAACACACCATTATCAATAACTGAAAATATAACCTGAGCACAACTTTCCATAACTCTACAAGCATCTCACCATTTTCCCAGCAGATATTGTACAGGCAGTGTTCTTTCAGACACAAAAATACACCTGGGGAAAAAAATCTGAGCAAAGAAATTTCAGTTAAGAGCCTGTGCCCTGCTGTCTTTAAAGATGAATGGACAAATCATCAGAGAATATAAATTATAAACTGGGATAAACATCCCACCATAGTTTTATAGAAATATGGACTTGGAATAGAATGACCATCCATAATGTTGTAACAAATTTTTATTTAAATATTTAATGCATTTTTGTAAAAATTGGGTATTCTGCTGAATAATAATGGCAATTAAACATTGTATTGTGTTAACTAAATCAGCCCAAGAAGTAGGAAAGAACTCACAAAGACTTCAATGGATAAACATCTGTGTGCTATCATGTATTTCCTCATGATATTCAGTTATACACATTTTCAAAGTATTATAGAAAAGTTACAAAAAACAAGTACCTAATATTGTACCTTCTGCTTTAAAGAAGACAAAATAAAAGCAAAGGACAGGCCAGTGAATTTGGAACTACAGAGATATTGGATAGGAAGATGGATGTCTTTTGATAATTTATTTTTAAAAATCAACAGAATCAATTGTTAATAGAAGTATGAAGAAATGAAAAGTGTCCAGGGTGTAGATAACACGACAGACACCTTGCAGAATGATGAGAAGCTGATTTATGAATCAGGCAATGTACAAATGTCCCCCACCTCTCAGATTGTTGACTTGCAACTACAGAAGAAAATAAATTGGAAATCTTTACATTAAAATGGAAAAAATTTTGTTGTCAGTCAGTTCATGCTGCTGCATGTATTCAGATGGAAAGACAAAAACTGTCTTCAAGCTGAGGGCACTATCACAGTATTTGACTAAACCAGAAAATAAACTGCTCAATTAGAATTTGATGTAAGGACAGACAGGCTTCGGGGAAAGCAGCAGCATACAGACTAACTAGCACTGAGTCCCTGCCACCATTCTTCTGAGCCTGCCTTCTGCAACTCTGCTTTTCATATTCCCAAGATTGGGGAAAAAGAAAATTTCCACAGCACATACAATAAATTGTTATCTATTTGGAATGCATATAAATAACACACATATACGCACACCTGTGTGTGTATAGATGCATATATATATATATATAAATATATATATATATATATAGAGAGAGAGAGAGAGAGAGAGAAAGCAGAGAAACTTGTCTTGCTTCTTGCAAGACTGACTATAACCAGTTTTCAAATTTTGTAATGATAAAATGAAGCATCCATAAAAGCATAAGCTTCTGGCATCCAGAGCTCAAAAATAAGGCTGTGTAAACACAAATAGATGCAAAGTATAAGGAATAGAATGGGATGAAAAGTTCAATCAATTATTTTCTCTATGTTTTGTGGAGATTTCCTTTTTTTTTTGTTTCTATTTTTATTTTTATTTTGTTCAGTACTGGGGACTGAACCCAGGGTCTTACACATGCTACACAAGTGTCCTACCACTGAGCTACATCCTCGGTCTTTTTTTTTTAAATAAGTGTTTTCTGTATTTTCTTGGCAGTGTGGTATATGAAAACCACCTAAAATGTGGATAGCATTTTTTTTTGTGGGATTCTACCTCTGAGCTACAACTCTTTTGTATGTTTTTGTTTTGTTTTGAAATAGGGTCTCACTAGGTTGCTGAGAGTTTTGCTATGTTGCTGGGACTGTCCTCAAACTTGCAATCCTCCTCTCTAAGCCTCCCAAATACTGGGGTTATAGGTATGTGCCACCACACCCAGATAATATTTTTGACTGTATGAATGAGAGTTGAGTCTGGAACCCTTTATTGATTTATTTTTTTCCCATCCAGGACTGGGTAGTGCTCAGGCCACTGTCTGCTATTGACTGGGCAGCATTCCTGCCCCAAAGATGATGAAAGAACCTGTTCTATTACATCATCAATTAGGAAAAGTCAGCTCGTGAGCATTGAATCACTTCAAAATGGAGGGGTGACTCTCTCAAGACAGTCTCTCCACAAACAGCAACTTAAGATGCATAAAAAACCGGGCGTGGTGGCGCACGCTTGTAATCCTAGTACTTGGGAGGCTGAGACCAGAGGATCTGGGTTCGCGGCCAGCCTCAGCTGCTTAGTGAGGCCCTCTGCAACTTCGTGAGACCCGGTTTCAAAATAAAGTATAAAAAATAGGGCCAGGGGTGTAGCTCGGAGGTAGAACGCCCCTGGGTTCAATCCCCAGTACCGCAAAAAAAAAGAAAAGATGCATAAAAAAGTGCATTTGCATGTTTACTTATTTATTTGGTACTGGCGATTGAACTCAAAGACATTCTACCTCTGAGCTATAATCCTGACCCTATTTTATTTATTTTTTTAAACAGGATCTCACTAAGTTGCTGAGGGCCTCACTAAGTTGGTGAAGTTGTCCTCGAACTTGCGATCCTCTTCTGTCAGCCTCCCAAGTACTGGAATTACAGGTCTGCATCACCACACCTGGCCTTGCATACTTATTTAAATACTTTAATGTGATTCTTAACACTAACAACTTGCCAGATGCTAAGTAAGTCTAATGATACTGGAACTTCTAACTTTTGGGCATGAGAAATTTGGGATCACACAGTTTCAAAAACACTTCACTAAATTTATTGCTGGGAAAAAAAAACAGTGATGTCATTTGGAACCAAACAGGGCCACCAAAGAATGGCTGGATCAGGCTTTAAGCAGGTGTAAAAACTAACAACAGTCCTGATTTCACACTTTTCCTGAGCATAGAGAGCCTTTCTTTCCTTAAAAGCAAAGAAGAGCTCACCAGGTGGATTTTCTAAGCCCTAGTTTAAGGGGGAAATAACCACAAACAAATGATACCAAACATCTCTGACAAATGGTTGGCTCTGATGCCTTAGGTACCTAGGAGGAGAAGGGAAGGATAAAAATGGACACAAAAGTAGAAAGGGACCCAGAATGAATAATGAAGAATGAAAGCAATCTGAAAAGAACACCTGCTAGATTGACAACAGAAGAGGAACAGGAGAGCAAAGTAAGATAAATGCTCATCTTGGAGATATGTAAGATCGAAAGAAGGAAAGAAGAAGCAGGTATGAGCTAGCAATATAAATGAATTACACAGGAGCAGGCTTGTTTCAACACACGCTTGAATCAATGCTATGCAAAGATCTATGATAACCGCCATGCCGTTGTGTCGATGCTCAAAATAAGCAAGAGTAATCAGGAGGAGTGATGGTAGGGCCTAGAAGTTGGCTCCATCTATCTTTTCCTTTTCTAGCACTGTGGTTATTATTATAACAGTACAGCTGTCACTTCAAAGTCCATAGACATAAGTCATTCTACATAGCTGAATTTCCTGATAGGTGAAAGTTTACCAATTTAAGGACTGAGACTTTATGTTAAATCTTTAAGCTAAATATTTTGTTCTAGTAGATTTTGAGCTACCTCATTGTTATTTATGTTAATTGCTTTTGGGGAGGGACCCTGGCCAAATTAACTCCAATGACTGTTATACAAGTCTGCTTTAGATACTCACTAAATTATTGTGGATGCTGTACCTTACTCTTTAGCTTTTCCACAAGGCTGACTCAGATCCACATGCTCTCATTTTTATTTTTCTAATCCCTCTACCCATCCCAGGCCTCTTTGTAGTATTAATTTCAAGAGCTCTTATCAACCTTCAGTTATATGTTTTTATGATTTATTTCTTAAACCCTATCTCTAAACAGATTGATGAATATTTGAGAAAATTTTTCTGAATGACAAAATGGACTCATTGAGGTGTTTAATTTTCTGAATTCTACATGGCTTTTTAGGCATATCTCAAACTAGTATTCAGATTTCCTGAAATCTTCTCTAGTGAGTATCTTCTACTATAGCATATTAGTTAATATTTCATAGATCTTCTGTTTTGCCTCAGAAGAAAGGCAGCATAAAGTACAGAAATGATCTCAATGCATGGAAAAATGCTCAGATCCTTCATCATCCCCATAAATATGAGGTAAACTATAGTACGTGACTCATACGATTTGTGACATAGGGATGTGGATCTGTGTTTAACTTTGAACTTCTTCAGAAGATTGGGGAAATATATGGCTGGTTTAAAAGGGTTGGGAATTCATTTTTGTGTGACATCTGAAATCATTCTGGTAAAAATCCATCCTAGGAAGACAAAATTGGGGACCTCGAGACAAGACCAGTTATAGCCAAGAGAAGAAATGATCTGCAATTAATTATTTTACATCTGATATCATGCTATTTCTTATTACAGGTCCCAGTGACTCATGTTTGAATAAGAAGAGAAGAGCAAACCAGGGAATAAAACTTAAAATTCCTATTTGACTAAATTCTTTCTGAGAAGGATGTCCTGGACCACATGAACAGGTGGGAATCTCCGTGTGCATAGACTCTGCCGTGGTAACCTGGGGCATCAGTTGCTCCTCAGCTGTTGCACATTCATCATTGGGCATCAGCATTTGAAGTAGATGTTGGTGTTGTTACTGCTTTCAGAAGGTGGAGGCACTGACAACCTTAGCAGCACACATTAGTACTTTCTTTCATGCGTCCATTCTTCTGATATTAACTGAACATCTTCCATAGGCCATACACTTGCAAGATGTTGTTGGTGACACCTGCCTTATTAGTTCACAGTGGAGAATAGAACCTGATAAGCAGTAGAAGATAATGCTGTATAAGCACTGGTAATGGGTGTCCGAGGTCCTACAGGAGCACATGGGAGGGACACCTTATACAGGATTGGGGGGGCAGTGAGGGTGAGGACACTTCTCCAGAATAACTTAGCTTATTTGAAACTGAACGATAGTATGAGAGAGACTGCAGCTAGGTTCTTCTAGATAGAGGTAGAAAATGAATGCTGGTATGTTCATTGAAGAGAAAACCTAGCATCTTTAGGCAACTCAAAGAAGGTTATTATGGTCTGCTAAGGGACTGTGGAGTGAAGACAGGGTGAACGATAAGACTGTAAGGGAAGGAAGGGACAAAATAACAAATAATTCTATCCTCAAAATGTCAGGGCACCACTGAAAAACTCTAAGAGTAACTATGGCATCCTCAGATCTGTATTTTAAAAATTAGTATCAATTCCAAGTAGATGAAATAGATTAGAGAACCCTGTCTATCATAGACTGTTGTAGTCATCCAATTGAGAAATGCACATTCAAGAGGCTATTGCTGTGGTTCAAAACATATAAAATGGGGACTTGGGACAAAACTGTTGCAATGATGGTGTGTAGGCATTATTATAATCTGGATATATCTTAAATTCACAGTTGGCAAGACTGACTGATCTGTTGGATGATTAGTATAAGGGAAAGCTAAGAGTCAAAGAAAATGCTGAACATTGAAATAGATTTAGATAAGGTTATGGGGGAGATAAGAGGTAAAATGATAAACCTAAAAGAATAAACCAGATCAAAAGGAAAGCAAGGAAAAGATGAAGATTGTAAGTCCGAGTGGCAATAAAGCATTACAATCCCTCAGGAAAGTTGTGAAGAGATTTTCAGAAATAACTAAAGGAGGAAGCTGAGAAGAGGGAAGGCTGGAGCAAGACATGTTGACTCAGGCGTGTAATCCCAGTACTTTGGTACTTGGGAGGCTGAGCCAGGAGGATCAAAGGTTTGAGACCAGCCTCAGCAACTTAGTGAGATTCTCATCAACCTAGTGAAATCATGTTTCAAAACAAACAAGAAAGCCGGGCATGGTGGCACACACTTGTAATCCCAGAACTTGGGAAGCTAAGACCGGAGGATCCGGGTTCTTGGCCAGCCTCAGCTACTTAGTGAGGCCCTCCGCAACTTAGTGAGATCCTGTTTCAAAAATAACGAATAAAATATAAGGCTGGGGATGTAGCTTGGAGGTAGAATGTCCCTGGGTTCAATCCCTAGTACTACAAAAAAAGAGAGAAATTTTAAAAAGGAAGGGGTATGGTGTGCATCTCAGAGGTAGAATTCCTCTGAATTCAATCCCACTACCACAAAAAAAGGAAGGCTGGAACCAAAGGGTCACAGCCAAAGCCTGAGGGGTCAAAGTGGGAAGAACTATTGCAAGACCCAGCACAAAAGACTGGACACCTTTGCACACACTGGGTGAACATCAGGGATTCTCAAAATGTGGAGAGCAAATTAGATTTGAAATTCTCATGGTTGTGCATTGAGTTATAGCCAGAGAATCCCTCTTCTGGTTATCAGGGTCTTATCTTAACCCCTTCAGAGGTATCTGGAGCATTATAATGCATAAGTAAATTTCTGATATAAGTGATCAATAACTGTTAGCCTTCTTTCTCCCTTCTCTTTTTCACATACTAAAGTTAAAGCCTTAGGATTACATTTAAAGTTAATAGAGCATTTTGATATATGATTGATTGGTTAACACAAAAGCAGAAATAAATCTGTATTTTTATGGCTTGAAAAAGTGATTTTTTTTCTCAATCTGCTATTTTGGCTGGTTATTTTAGTGTCAGAGAATTAGTTTGAGGCTTTCTATCAGTCCTTGTAGTGAACTGTACTTTGGGGGTGGGATATGGACACAGTTTTGATAATATATGGAAAGTTGAATAGATCTCGATTTTTTTATTTAAAGATTTTTATGTCAAAAGTATGTCAGAGCTGGGCGTGGTGGCGCACGCTTGTAATCCCAGTACTTTGGGAGGTGGAGACCGGAGGGTCCGGGTTCGAGGCCAGCCTCAGCTCTCTCTCTTCTCCTTAGGCCCTCCGCAACCTCGTGAGACCCAGTTTCAAATAAAGTATAAAAAATAGGGCCGGGGGTGTAGCGCGGAGGTAGAACACCCCCGGGTTCAATCCCCGGTACCGCAAAAAAAAAAAAAAAAAGCATGTCAGTTTGCAGGTTGAATGACAAGGCCACCGAACAGCAGCCGAATCAGGCTTTCTTCCATGGCATCGAAAACAACGCAGAACTATTCAAAAAAAATCCAAAACACCTGCAGTTCAAAAAAAAGATAAAAGACTCTAGACCATGTTTTAAAGCTCTAGAGAACATCATGCTAAGTGACATTAGTAAGTCACTAAGAGTAAAAAATCGGATGTTCCCCCTAATCTGTGGGAGCTAGATAGAATGGGACTTAGAAGGGACTTAGAAGGGAAGAAGAAGAAATCTTTAGATGGACAAAGAAGGTGACCTAACTGAGGGAGTTGGGAGGGGGGTGGAGGGAAACACACTATAGCACA